>JAKSZT010054489.1:21676162-21691513 GCA_026826555.1 Tolypeutes matacus
GGAGAGGCCATGATTATGAGCAAGCATAAATGCGATGAGAATAGGCAAAAACGCAGTCACCTTTCTCTCCAAATAAACTTTTCTCAGAAGTAGTCAAGAGGGGGTGTTGGTAGGAGGCCAGAACTAGGGAAGAATGGAGCTTTAAATAGACAAAAAGGATGAGCCACATCGGCGTCAACGGCAATGACGATGATGTCAACAAAACACAGCTCTGCAACAGCCCAAATCTCAGGAAGAGCCGCTACAGGCAGACGCGTCGCCCGCATGATGTTCTGAGGGACGTCAGGAGGACCGGGCTGCGTTCGGGGTCTGAGATGACGCGCACCTCCACGAGGGAGCCAGGAGCCGGGAGCCCTTCAGGGCACGGAATTCACAGCCAGAAGACAACAGGCGAACACTGGGGAGACTGGGCCGGAAGGAAGCAATTCCACTTAAATCCCAAAGACAGGGAGCATCCGGGCTTTGAAATTTTGATTGCAAAGACTCAGGTGCAGGGGACAAGTACACAAATAGCTCTTAACACAGGTAGGAAAAAGGGAAGGATGCCAGCAACGGGGTGTGGAGTGCTAGAGGAGAGCTCCTCGGAGAGTGGGCTAACAAAGCATCCTCCTAGGAGGCTGGCTAATAAAACATACCCCTCATTTGGATGGCAGATGGCTTCTTGGGGTAGGCAACACTTAGTAGCTCACAGTCCTCCCTGACAATGCAGAGAGGGCACAGTGAGAGCAGGGTTTCTCTAGGGCTTGTGTATGTCAAGTGGGCAAGAAATAGCGGGGCCAGCTCATGTGGACTCTTGAGAGCCCATTGTTAAATTCTCAGGAATTTTGTGAGCCTGCTATTAGATACAGTAACCATCACATACAGGTATTTGAATTATATAAACTTTTAACTAAATTAACTATATTAAAAACAAAAGTGATAAATGCTCAAAATCATCATTTCCTAATTCTTTTCTATTTCGATATTATCTATGCCCTTGCGGTTATTTGCCTCTCCTCCACCCAGAGCTGGTTGTTAAACATTTGCCAGCATGCCACTGGAAAAGAGTCCTAAAAGAGTGTCCAGACAGGATGCAGAGGAAACAAATCAAACTTCATTCATTCATTTACACACCTAACACATGTTTATTGATCACCTACTATGTGCAATTTGCATTTAGTCAAAGTTTCTGCATGGCTGGCCTATAACAGCAGGTTTGGTCAAAGCTGATTCACTGAGCTAATTGGGGGCAAAGTTCTAGGTAAAACACTGGGAAGTCTGAACTATTGAACATCTTTCAATAAATGCATTTTGATAACTTTCCAGTGCCTGTGCAGCAGCTCCAACTAATAGCTACAAAGTACTGCCAGAAAGGGGTCTAGCCAGGCCTGCTTCAATAAATAGATAAGGATCATTTAAAAGCAGCTCATTAAGTATTTGCATACAAATGGCCCTGCCAAACTCCTTGAAAAAACAGTTTTCTTAAGGATGTTAAATATTTTCAGTCTTGTTTGTTTTATTTATCTGCCTAGCCAAGTGTGTGGCTGTGGATGTATTTTTAATAAAGGATGCAAAGACCTTGTGCAAAATAAGTCTTATCCCTGAAACTTAAATAAAGGTTTTATGAATCCCAGCAAGATGACCATGGACTTCGCCTGTACCCCAAGGAGAACAAATCTCTGCTGCAGTCAGGTCAGGCAGCCCTGGCACAGGTGTAACCCAAAAGATGGGGCATGAACTAGAAGAATGAATGCTGCCTCCCTAGCAATTAGGACAGCACCTGGCACAGGTGTAACCCCCAGGGTGGGGCATGAAATAGAAAAAGGACTAAACCTCAGGCAATGCTTCATCTCTCACAACTTAGGAGTGAACCTAGAACAGCTACAAACCACAGGATGGGCATGGAGCAGAAAAATGAGTAAGCCCCAGGCATGCTGCCTCCCTGGCATGTAGGGACAACACCTGGCACGTGGTAGGTGCCCAGGACATTTTTATCAAATGAATGAATAGTCGGCCATAATTAAAACCAGTTTTGAAAAAAAAACAACAACAAACAACAACAACAACAAAACGAGGCTTCTGATAAACGACAGACAGAAATAATCATAGCGGAAAAGGAGAAAGGAAGGGGATTTTATAAAGAGACTCCATTTACGGAAGAGGCTCTTCTCATATCATATCTCATTTAATCCTCCCAAACACCTGGAAGGGTCTAGTATTCCCCAGGTCACAGGTGAGAGAACCTGACACTAAACAGCCTGCCCAGCACCATGAAATTAGAAGTGCCAAAGTAGGTTGAGATCTGGTCTGCTTGAGTTCAAAATCCATACTCTTTCCATGTACTGTGAAACAGTGGCAAATCTTCTGGGAAATACTTGGGAAAAAAACCTCCTTTCTCTGCCCTCCCAAAAGGTACATGAACTTCCCCTCCCAGGTAGCAGTGGGAGACCCTCACAGGCCCTCACCTTCATCTTCAGGGCCCATGGTTTCCAGAATGTCTGTGTCCAGCCAGGCCTGTATCGGCAGGCACCTATGAAATGCCCCATGGGGGCAGATGCAGCTAAAGCAAAAGAAAACACAGCATGCCCTGAGGAACTGTAGAGGCAAATGGTGAACCTTTTCTTAGCATATTAACTCTAAGAAATATCTGCCCCTGGGATGTCAAAAAATGTCCCGATCATATGCCCACACTGCTTGTGGGCTGTGATCAGATTCTTGGCGGATCACTGGGAAGAGAGACCCCCTCGTGACACCTGCCATGGGCAGGGGCGGGAAAGAGGCCTCATTCATACTACCTTCCCCCCGCCCCAAGACTCAAGTGAGGTGCATAGGAGAAACATCTAAGAGAGCTGTCAGTACATTACTGAAGATGGGTTGAAAATTCACACCAGAAACACACTGGGGTGGTCCTGCACCCCTTCCTCCTTTCCTCCCCTCTCTCTTGAACACAGAGAAATGTGAGAGGGGTGTTGTTATTATTTTCCCTTATTTTCTTGAACCTTGGCTTTTGGCCAGCCTTGGTGCTAAACTCTATTAGCAAGGTTGGCAATAGTTCTGTCCTGCTAAAACCTCTGCAGGTGAGTATTAGAGCCCCCATGGTGTGGATGAGAAGATTCAGAAAAGGACAGTGATTCATTTGGTCAAGGTCAATACCAGAAAATGGAGCATCTAGGAATAGCCCATCAAGCTGTTCCCACTAAGTTTTCTCAAACTCCTTTGTGCAAATGAATTACACAGGCCCTTGTTAAAATGCAGATTTTGATTCAGCTGGTGTGGGAAGATGGCATCGGCATCACAGGCTCCCACACCATTAGCCAGACAAAGCACACGCTGCCGTCCATGCCTAGACTAGGTGTTAAATCAAGTTCATGGAGCACATCCCTTGTGTGAGGTCAGTGCTCACACAACCTTTGTGTGAGGTCAGTGCTCAGTCCCTCCTGTTCCTGTTTTTGCCATGGCTCCAGCTAACCAACTATGCTGGTGACCTGCCGGGGCCAGGTAGGCAGCCACCTGTCCCCCTGGAATCTGGCTGGCCACCTCTCTGTCTCTGGGACCTAGGTCTGTCTACCCTGCTGCCTCCATGACTTCCCTGCTCTCCTTTCTCAGTCCAGATCACAACCACCATCATTTTAGGTAGTTTCAGAGCCTTGACTCTGCTTTCCACAGAACATAGTGAGTGATTTACATGCAAATCCGATGATGCCAGAAAGGGCAAGGCTTAGACTAACCCCCTCCCCCTCCCTAAGGCCTCCGGGTTTGCATATTGTGGTTCAACACAATATCTTTTTTTTTTTTTAATATGACTTTAGTGTTGAAGAAGAGTAAGAATATCTCTGACCAGTCCAATCTATTTCTCAGAAAGGTCAAATGACTTTTCTGAGGTCACCCAGGAAGACGTCTGCAGAGCTGAGAGGAAGCTCAAGTCCCCTCCTGCTATTTTCTTAGGTTTTCCGATTCTCTCTCCACCACACTATGATAACTCCTCACAAACAGCTTTCCATTTATCCCCCCAGAGATAGCTTTCTTAAGCTCCACCAGCTGAGTCCTATATTGGCTGAGAGCAAAATCCTCACACGCCTGCATGCCTTCTCCAAATCTGTCCCCTGCAATTCCAAGCAGGTAGAGGAGCAGAGAGACATGCACGCCGCTCGGGGTTGTTTCCAAAAGCCGTCCTCCACGGGCTAGACTGCTTGCTGGGCCATGTGATCCTGAGGATGGGGGCAGACAGGGATAAACAGGAAAACTGACCACACACCTACCCCGAAAATGGAGGGAAAGTCTCTGAGGAGGTACCTGTAGTCAGGGCAAGGCAACTCTCAGGACATGATAAAATGAATGTAGAAACTGAACAGAATGAGTGACTGGGCGCTGAGCTGATGGACTTTTTATAATGAGGGAAATCCTCCTTGCTCTTAATCACAAACTCCATAGAAAATGTGCAAGCAAGCAAAGGTCCCTCAAGTTGGTTAATTTCCACATCAGCAGTTGATCTCAAACCCGCCTAGGAAAAGTGATGAGAAAACATATTTACGGTAGGTGCTTAATAAATATTTCTTGAGTGAATACATATCTAGTGAATCCTACAGTTTGCAGAGAACAAAAAATACTTGGTATATAATTGCTTGCTAAGTTAATTGCTTGCTAAGTCAAGTTCAGTCCAGAGAAAGGAGAGTTCAGGTGGGCTTAGGGTCAGGGAAGGTTATTCTAAGAGGGCTTTGAGCAGATGGAAGATAGAACATTCCAGGGGAATCCCAAGAGGAGCAAAGTCTGGAGGTTAGAAAATGTGTCTTTTTGTTTTGGATACAATTAAAAGGGCACTGGAAAAATTACAACTAATGTAACTTAGGGATTATAGTTAATAGTAATATTGTAATATTTTTGCAGCAATGGGTAAGAAGATATAGCAATTCTAAACACAACAATAGGGGGGTATAAGGGGATATCTTTTGGAATAATGAAAACGTTCTAAAATTGACTGAGGTGATGACAGTACAACTCTGTGATGAAGATGGTGGCCACTGAGTGTACACTTTGAATGGGTTGTACAAAGCATGGGGCTGTATAACACATGAATCCAGTGGTGGAAGATGGACTGTGGTTAACAGAACAAATGTGAGAATGTTCTCTCATGAACGATAGCAAATATATAATACTAATATAGGGTGGGTTGGGGGAAAATACACCAAAATATGCCAAAAGTAAGATATTGGCTATAGTTATTAGTAATATTTCGATGATACTCTTTCATAGTTTGTAATAATTGTTTCACAACAATGCAAGGTGTTGATGGTGGGGTGATGTATGGAGCCCTTTATGAAGATGTGCATGTTTGTTTTTTAAGTTCACAACTTTTTTTACTATACATTTACTGTTTACATATGTTCATGTATGAATGATAAACTTCAATTAAAAAAATAGTTTTAAAAAGGGCATCAGGTGGGAGGAGGTTAAAATCTGGACAGAATTCTAAAGTCCAGTCAGTCAGCCACAGGGAAGTATAGGACAGGGTCTTTCAAACAGTGTGACCCATATGTGTGGGTGGTGCACAAGGGGACTTATAATACTTCTCATTAGTTGTGTGTTTACTGTGGATTTGAGAAAACAGATATAATTCAGCATATCAGATACATGACCTCACAAGAGCTTTGCTTAGGATAGGGCTACATTTATGGGAGTAAGAACCAGTGAGTCTATTGAAAAAGAAAAGAATTAAATAAATGCCTTCTTGGATGTGGCAAAAATGATGAAGTGGGAAACAGGAGATTGGCAAACACCTGGCTAAAGCTATTGGGGATCAATGATCTTTATTAGTCATGTCATGTCATCAAAGGACAGACTGTGTGTGAAAGTACTGTATCAATTCCATTCACTCATTCACAAATTGGTAAATTCATGCATTCAACAAGTCAGGCTTAGTGAGACACTGTAGACAATAATCACTAACAAATTTCTTGCCACCCAAGGAAGGGTGGAAGGAAGGGAGGAAAGAGGGAGGGCGGGAGGTATGAGAGGAGGGAGAGAGGAAGGAAGCTAATATTTTAAAGCACCTACTAAGAACCCCAAATTGTGCTAGAGCTGGGGATCCAGATAGGAATGAAACATTGTCTTCATCCTCATGGAGCCTGCTGTCCAGTAGAAAGGCAGGGAGCCATGCAAAATAACTGCAGTCTGATGGGAGAAGCACTGTTGGGTACAAAGTACAAAAACTTGTAGGAGCCAGTCGATTTGGCCTTATGAGTCAGAAGTAGGAACTGCTTCCCAGAGGTGGTGGTAATAGAATTTAGTATGAATACATTTTGCTAGGTAGAGCTATCATTTGCATCAGTTTGATTCTGCTGTTTAAGGAATTCCTTTGCATGGATGCCCAGATATGGCAATCATTGAAAAAAATACAAATGCAAGCTATTGCTACCAGGTTTGCTGCAGTGAACAGCATTACATTTTACTATGCAAGAAAATGACCTGCAGCATTTATTTAAAAATGTACATTTTAGGACTCTCCCCAATAGGCTCTGATAATACTATGCATGGGGCGTGGATGGGTTAATCTGAATTTTTTATAAATCCCAGCAGAATATGAGGTGGCATGTACACACTTTGAGAGACTAACTTATAGAGGACAGAGGTCTTATTAACTTTTTTTTTTTTTACTTGGTTTTAGGTCCTGGGGATTGAACCCATTGAACATGGGAAGCAGGCAACAACCACTTGAGCTACCTCCACTCCCTCTTTTTTTTTTTTTTCATTTATTTTATTTTATTTTATTATTTTTTAAAGATTTTATTTATTTATTCATTTATCCCCCCCCTGCTGCTTGTGCCCGCTGGGTCAGCCAACCACGCCGTGCGGGCGGGCTTGCCTTCACCAGGAGGCCCCGGGAACCGAACCCGGGGCCTCCCATATGGTAAACGGGAGCCCGACTGATTGAGCCACAGCCGCTTCCCTCTACTCCCTCTTAATTACTTTTGATTCTTCATTATCAAGCAAAATGCCTGGCATATAGCAGGTGTTGGATAAGTGTTTGATAAACATAAAAAAATTAGTTTTTAAAATCCAATTACAAATCTAAGCACCGGAATAATACTTATTTTCAAATGGATTTAATTTGTTGATTTAAAATTTATTCTTGCATCCTTCCAGATAATAATGGAGAAAGCCCATAATTAAAAACAGATATACCCAAATTTAGATGGGATTAATTGCTTTTTAAAGTTTAATTCTATCTATTGATTAGCCCAGGTTCAGGAGGATGGCTGCTGGGCAGCCATCCTGGTAGGGAAGGTTTGGGTGTCTCTGTGCCCTTGAGAGTGAGGGACTGTTCTTCAGCCTCCCTCATTTCGACTGGCCTCCTTACTAATAGGTCTCAATTAGTGGGGTCTCATGCACCGGCTTGTCAATCAGCAGGAACACACTGTTCCCTCAAGACCCAAACCTAAGGCATGCTTTCTCATTTTGCCTTCCTCTTTATCCCCAGAAAATGTTAAGATTAGATTCATTATGGCTAATTGAGTCAAAGGGAACAGCACAATCCTTTATCTAAGTGGCTGAAAAATAAACTAAGTCCCGAGTCCATGCTCAGCTCAAATGCCTTGATCTGGACGCTTTCTTGAGCTCTCAACAATAATCCTTCCATTCTGCTCATTGGAATCTGTTGTGCCTAAGGCATCGTCAGGTGCATATTGCTAATTCAATTAGTTGGAAGAATGAATGAACGATCAAATGAATGAACATACAAATGAAGGAATGGTCAGTTCTCATTATGGAGTTCTCATTATGGAGTGTCTACCGTGTTCCAAGCACTATTCTAGGCACTTGTAGAGTGATGCACAGCGCAGACATGCCCCAGCCTCTCTGGGCTTACAATTCATAGAAGGAGGTTGACAAACAAGCATTTGTAGCAAAACTGAGAGAGATTGGGTTGAGCATTTGGCCCTCTATTTGCAGATCAGGATCCTTTCACGAATGATTCTGAGCAGGACTTGTTTGTGTGAGGCCCAAGCGAATCAGCAAGCCCTGGTTATGGAGACCAGGCGAACAGCTCAAAGGACCCACCTAGGACCAGGATTTAGAAACAGAGCCGGACCAGGGTCCCACTGGCTTCCTCACCTGATGTCAACAAGGAGATTTAAGTGTCAAATAGGGGCGTGGACAAAATGACCTTGAAGGCTGCTTCCAGCCTTGAGATTCTGCAGATTCTGCATTCCTATGATTAAAAAATATTAAGGAGGATTTGAAGATTGCCCTGGTGACAGCATACACATGAAAATTGAATGCCAAACTGTGGAGTGTTTTCATCCATTGCAGGTGGAAAATGGGAAAATGGAGTGTGTGGGCAGGAGAAGGAGGCAGTTTGGGGAATTATGGATTAATGGTATATCTAAAATAAAGCAAGAAACTGCAAGTGGCCCAGCTCCAAATTGGAATAATTTCCAAGAAATATAGGACCAGAGCACCATGATTTTACACACTAGGCACAGTTTTGTGAAAAACAAACCTGAGGTGTAGCCAATTATAGACCATACCTTTCAATATAGGATGTAAAAAGTGAGGCAGGTTAAGGCTAATGCTAGGTCCCTGGGAAGATGGCAGGGTAGCACATATCCCTGACGTCCTGGAGCTTCAGGCTAGGATTTAGCAAGAAGAAAAGAGGCCCCATCTGAAATTCCACTAGGATCAAATCAATCAACCGGAGCAGGATGAGGCTACCATTCTGTGCTCACATCTAGGAAACATTATTTGAGGGATAAAAAGGAAAATAACATTTATAGAAGAGGTTGGAAATCCATTTTCTTACTGAACCATCACAGCATCCTTAGAGATAAGTATAATTGCACCATCTTTCGGATGACAAACTTTCATCTCAGAGAGGTTAAGTCTCTTGCCCAAAGTCACAGAGAAGGAAGTAGCACACACAGGTCGGTATATAATCAAGTCTTTAAAGCACCTCTCATTCCACCAGATCCATACAATCGTTCTTATTTGCTCACTAAAACAGGCCCTTATTCCTCCGGTCCTGACCCAGAGCTGAGGACATACAGGCCCTTCACAGCCTGGGCCCAGGCTCCTGCGGCCCTCCTACCCCCCACAGCCCACACACCAGGAGCTCCAGGCACGGCGGACTCTCGTTTCTAGATATTTTCAAAGTGCCAAGCTCTGGCACCTGCTATCCCCTTTGTTCTCTATCCCTTTTCCCATTCTCTCCATATGGAAACTACTCGTAATTCAAAATTTAGCACAATTGCTACCTCCTCTTTGAAGCCCTTCCAGATTTCCCAAGAAAATAGAAAATGTTTTTCTTTTTTTCCGTTCCATCTCTATTTTACTTTGATCCCATTTTTACTACAAAGAACAGCCATTTGGGGGCCTGGTTGATAGGAGCTCTGTGGACCCCTGAGCCCAGGGCAGGGTGACAATGCCAGGGCCTGGGGCCCCGTGCTGAGGGCATCCCAGGCACTCAGGTGAGGCCCGTGGCCACGGACACTTTCCCAGTACTCCACGGAGGAAACCTTGGCTCATTTCTGATTCCTCCCTTTTTTTTTTTTAAAAAGATTTATTTATTTACTTACTTACTTTTTATCCATTTTTAACCTCCCCCCCCCATTTCTGCTGTTTTTGTGTCTGCTCTGTGTCTGTTTCCTGCCCTTTCTTCTCAACCTTCTCCTGTCTTCACAGGGATTCAATCCTGGGAATCTCCAATGCAGGAGAGAGGCGTTCTGCCACCTGCGCCACCTCAGTTCCTGGTTTTCGGCACGTCTTGTCTTGACTTTCCCCTGCGTGACTCTCCTGCTATGTCATCATCTTGCTGTGTGTGGCACACCCACGCACGGGGCCTGGCGGCGCACTCATGCGTGGGGCCTGGGAGCGGGGCCTGATGGTGCACCCGCTTGCGGGGCCTGGCGGCCCACACACCTTCTATATTTTTCTTTATTTTGCTGGGAGGTCCCAGGGATCGAACCCAGTTCCCTCCATACGGGAGACGGACGCCCAACCATTTGAGCCACATCCGCGCCCCCCCTCCCTTCTTTTCTCATGTGCTTGGTGGTTCCTCCTTATTTTTGTCCACCTTTGGATCACAATCAATACACCCTCACTCCAATCGGTGGACCCCTGGACTCACCACACCTCTGTCTCAGTGCACATGCTCTGTTCTCATATAGCATCTTGCTAATCTGAGTCTGTCTGCCATATTTCTCTCTCAGCCCAAGGCGTCAACCCTCTTAAGGGAATCAGACATTCTCCTAAGTTTTCAAGCCCATAGCATTTGCGAATTTTATATACATACAGTGTTTGGCTAAGAACAAACAACCACGTCAGTCTTTGCTTACCTCTGAACACAGTTCCTGGAACACTATAGGTACTCAATAACCATTTTTGAATGAACAAATGAATGGATAAATTAATGAATAAATGAATACTTTTTTTGCATGACGTAAAATAACCAAAAGTCATCAGCCCAGTATTTGTCACATAGTAGGTGTTCAATAAACATGTCTCCTTGATGATGATGATGACCGTTTCTGAACCCTTGGCCTTTCATGATCTTAGGAGGGGGTTCTCCATTTTCCCAACCCCATTGTCAGGGGTTTTGTGGCATATTTTAATTACTGGGTAGAGTAGATCGTATTATCCTTCCTATTTATTTAATTCCCCATCAGGAAGATTATACAATGACCTACAGGAAGGTCTTGCAGTGCCTTCCTGTTCCCACAAACTTCAACTTGTTTGGGCCAGTAGAACGTGAGGGGCAGTGGCAGAGGAAATTTCTCAGTGGTGGTCATATCTCTTTCCCCTCTTCCATGAGAATGACTTGCCCAGGTGGGAGGCTTACTCTCCTGCACAGGTCCTGGCATGAGAACACCTGGGGAGTGAAGCTACCATATCCCACTGAGAATACGTAGTGTGGACAAGAACTAAAACTTTGTCATAAGCCAGTGATATCTTAGGGCTGTTTGTCACAGCAGTACAATCTAGTGAAAACTCACTAATACACTGCATAGATTGCTAAGCACTTGAGGCAGGAAAATAGGAAGCTGGTCACAATGGCCTTGATGGAAGGGAGTCCTAAAAGGTCCTAGGAAGAGGGCTTTGAGTTTTGGTGTTGGACAAATAAAAGCTGGACCAGACTCAGGTAGATACACTTGGTCACAGCATTTTGGTTGTCCAGGGCAGCCATGGCAACCTGGAGGGGAGGCTGAGCTGGGAGCTGGGCTGTCTGGAAGTATCAGGAAAGAGAAAGAATAGTCATTTTTAATCAGCTCTCTCTCGTCACATACTTTGGAGGTAGAAAATGGGGATAGGATTTTAGTCCCATGACAGAAAAACTTACATGGAAAAGGCCATGGTAAGTGCTTTTGCATTCTAAGAGGGTCAGGTCTGATACAGCAGAATTAATTAATGCTGTCAGAAAGCCCTGGTGGAAGAATGGACAGGAGACATGAGAATTCATGGAAACCCAGAAACAGCCACAATTATGTGCTGCTTCTGCTGATAATGAGAACGAAGAGAAATGGAAAGGTGAGAAGGAAGGGAAAAGGATGGGATACAAGTATAGTCATTAGAACAGTATTTACAAACTCTCAATATTTTTCTTTGGAATTTTTGTCACTGTTTAATATCAGGGTGCCCAACATTTGAGGCAAGATGAATCACTTGTAATAATTTCAAGCAGTGAGATCTCTGGCAGGGATGGACTAGAGTTTACAGAGGAACAGGTGGTAGGAAAATGCCAGGGAGGTCCATCAGTCGTTTGGGTTGTGAAAGGACAAGCTCCATGAGAGAAAAGTTTTGGTTGCCAGAGAGAATAAGGAGGGAAGACATGGAAATCTCAGCTAACCAAGGAGAGAAAACTTACTTCCATGGCTATAACTAGGACAGAGATCTGCCCACAGGAATTCCAACTTTTTTGGAGATTCTTGTCCTCTCTTCACTTTCACTTCCCAGTGTTCCTGTTAGCCCTGTGAGTTCAGTATTACTTCAAGAATGAGACAAAATGGTACTAAAATCTCGACAAATGGGAAGAGGTAACTCTTCTCCATCGAGCACCTAATGAGTGTGAGAATGGTTTGCATTCTTCAGTTTATTCCCTTCTCCATCTCTGAAGTTCATACTATGATAATAAAACCGAGGCTCAGAGAAGTTAAGAAACATGCTCATGTTCACACAGAAGTTAAAGCAACAGTAACAACAACAAAAAGCATCATGACTGTGTTTAGTTCACTCCACAGTGATTAACCTGCTTTTGATTAAAACTCATCTCATGCAAAATCATGTTGACAACATCAAAGCTCTGCAATAGGCACAGGGAGGGCATATTACCTGGTCACACACTTAGTTAAGACTCAGGCAGCGATTGAGAGGTGAAGAATTTTGTTTCTTTGTCTATGTTTTGTTTATTATTGTTATTATTGAAATAATGAAAATGCTCCAATAATGATAGAAGTGATGAATGTACAACTGTGTGCTTATACCAAATACTGATTGTACACTTTGCATGAATTGTATGTTTTATTAATATGTATCAATAAAATTGATTTATTTTAAAAAATAAAATAAAATTGATAGTGGTGACAGCTGCACAGCCCGTGACTATACTCAAGCCATTGAACTGTATGCTTCAAATGGTGAATTGTATGGCATGTGAATTCTATTTCAACCAAGCTGTTAAAAAAGAAAAAAAATAAAGACCCAAGCACCTTGGCCTGTGGGCACACTTTTTTTATTTCTACAAATCAAAGTCACGTGATGTCTCAACCAGGAGCCCTTTCCTTTTTGATAACTCAAACTATTCAGGTTTCAAAGTGATAAATGAATGATTTCATTGTACAATATGGCAGAGGAGCACCATAGTACACTGACTAATTCACCTATTTATCCATTGGCTTTCTCATTTATTAAGACAAAATATTTATTGAGCACCTATTATGTGTCTGGCATAGAGTTAGGCATGAAGAATACATAATTGCAAAAGAAGAAGCCCTTGCTTTCAAGGAGCTCACCATCTAGTGCCTACCACAGAGGGTTGTTGTTGAGTTTTAAAGTAATTGTTATGTGGAAACACTTAGAAAAGTGTAGATTATTAATTTTATTACCTCATAGAGAGGAGGACAAAACATTTTCATTCCTTTGAGGTCAAAGTTTCAGATAAGGTAAACTTGGGCCCCGAGGGGCGCTGGGCAGAGGCACCCAACCCAGCCTGGGTACCTGAAGTCTTTCTTCAGAGAAGTCCTGTTGAGAAGGACTCCTGCAGGGCCTCTTGGTGGAAGCTTTGACCCTCTGAGAACCTCTGAGAACCAGGAGTCTAGAGAAGGCAAGCCAGATTTCCAGGGATGGGAAGCCCAGATTTTCCAAGTAGATCCCTGGGAGCAATGGTGAGTGCCTTGCTCCTACTTCCATCCCTGGCAGACTCTTGAAGGAAAAGAAGAAGACAGGCAAGGAAGAAGGAAAAGGAGTTCCGTGAACTGAAGCCAGGAAGATGGAGGACAGATCCTGGAGAGCTGGGTATGTCGTGCTGAGGAACTGCACGTCTATCCTGCAGATAACGGGAGGCATTGGAGGATTCTGAGGACCATATTTTGTTTCATAAAGACCTTTCTGGATGTGCCGGGGCGAGGAAGGGCATGAAAGGTGCTGCTAATGCAGTTTTTCCCAGGAGGATTTCCATGAGGGACTCCACCAAGCCAGTGGCAATGGAGAGTAGGAAGAGGAGGCAGACACAAAACATATTTAGGGCTAAAACCAACTTGACTTCAGTAAGGAGGAGGGAGAGCCAAAGACCACTCAGCTTGGGGGATGGCATGGCTGGGTGGTGTCCTTCACTGAGTTTTGGTACAGAGGCAGGTTTGGAAGAAAGCTGATGAGTTTAATATTGAACGCTGGGTCCAAGGTGCCTGTGGGGCTTCTTGGTAGTGACATCTAGTCAGCAAACAGAGGCTGGGACTCCTTCGAGAGTCTGACATGGAGTTAGAAATTGTTGTAAGCCAAGGGGTGGTCATTTGAACCACGGAAATGGATCAGGTCAAGCAGAGCAGTAGAAAGAGGCACAGGGTGGTGGTAGGATATCCCAAGATCTGCCATGGGGCATGTCCTTGTCACTAAATATACCAAGCAATGAAGCAAATAGAGCATACCCCCAGGGCAAAGCATGACAGCATAGAGAGGAAGCCCTGAACCAAATGCATGAAGACTCTAATGACATGTCATAATCCCCCACAAGAAGACTTGTGGGGGAGGAAGCTGGTGAATACATCACATGGACTTGAATAACTGTCATCTTGCACAGCACACTTCAAGCATAGAAGGGCTACCCTTGACACCTGGCATCTGGGAAGCTGGCTCTGTCCCTAACATGTTTGCTTCCCTGCCTTGGGGCCATGTGGGATCTAGCTCACCTGCTCACAGGTGACAAGACCACATGGCCCTCCCCAGCTTCTTCCAGAGGCTGTCTCCCACAGGGAGATCCAAGGAGCATCCAAGCTGGCCCCCTTCCAGGGCTCCCAGCAGGGAATGCCCCTGGAGGCTGCAAATCCCTCATTTGCAAACTGTCAGTTGCTTCTTCAGTTTCCCAGGCCAGGATAAAAACAGCTCCATACCTTCCAAGATGAAGCGCCCCCCACCTCCCCTTCCCCCCCCCCCCCCCCCCCCCCCCCCCCGCCGCTGGAGAAAAGAGAAATCACACCCACGCCCAGCTGAAATTCATCTTCCATTTTCTCAGCCTGTCACCGCTGAGAAGGAGACAGCTGTTGCTGCCATCGCAGGCAGAGGGGGTGGGGGGACAGCCCTTCAACCTCTCACCATATTAAGTCACAGAATTTTTCTTACAGCGTGTCTCCCTGACACTCAGGGAGGCCTCCGAGGTATTATTTTGAAAGTTGCTACAGAGAGCATTATTCTGTATTACAGTCAAATGAGAGACAGGAAGACATGGTTCTGGAGGGTCATGCCACACAACGTGTTTGGAAAGAGGTCACGTCTTTTGCTGGTTGTTTCTAAGCCCATCTTTAAAAACAAAACTGTTTTGCTCTGGCGTACGTGCATTCAGCGGCTTCCCTTGGCTTCGACTCCCCTCCTCTCTCCTGCTCTCACTGCATCTGCTTCTCACCAAGAGCCCTTGTCTGGAGAAGCCTTTCCAGGCCCCCTTATGCTCTCCTTTGAACTGCGGTGTCCGCCCTGGTTTTCCGTCATGTTCAGGCCGCCTGCAGGTGTGGCCTGATGGCTCACGATAACGCTCCTTAGCTCTTTCCCCACCCTTAGAAACAGTAAACCTAGGTCCCAACGCTCACACAACAGCTCCAGTTTCGAAGACGCTTAGAAAGGGAATAGGCTGGGAGAGAGTGTGGTCTACAGTGTGAACTGTGGTCTATGGTTGGTGGCAAG
>JAKSZT010054489.1:21691613-21929694 GCA_026826555.1 Tolypeutes matacus
AAAAAAAAAAAAAAAAAAAAAGAAAGGGAATAGGCCCTGATTGAGTTCCAGTAACATACCAGGTGAAGCGGTAAACACCTTCGATGTCCTTTCCCTCCCAACCTCCCTGTGTGAAATAGCAAAAACCATCCCGGTAATTTCCAGAAGAGGTAACTGAGCACCAGAGGCTAAGCAGCTGGTCAAGGTCACCAGTTCGGAAATGATGAGACCATTTAAACCATAGACAAATGACTCCCCAGAATATCCTCATTCCCTGAACCACAGGAGGATCTACTCTTCTTCTAGCCAAAGTCTGGATTCCTGTTTCTAAAGACGTGACCTTGCTTCTTGGAGCATCACTAGAACACCAGAGCTTCTCAAACCTGAACGTGCTCACGAATCCCTGAGGGATCTTGTTTAACGGCAGCTTCAGCTCTAGTAGGTCCAGGGTGGGGCCTGGGACACTGCACTTCTGACAAGCTCCTAGGAGACGCTGCTGCTGCTGCTCCAAGGAGGCCAATCGTTCCCTGCTTGCTTTTCTAACTGTCAGTGGATGACGTCTTCAGCACACAGTGAGCGTCTGCCATGGTACCACCACTGTGCCAGGCAACAGGGACACCAAAAAGAAAAGAAAACCCAATGCTTAGAAGCACTGGCTTGTACTTTGACTTATTTTCCCTTGTGTGCCCAATGTGGTGCTGGGCATGTAGTTAGCACCTGGGCAAAGATTGCGTGTCTGCAGCCCCAACTTCTAAAATGGAGCGTCTGACTAGCAGAAGCACTGCTCAGTTTCCCTTTCGCCAGGAGTTCTTAGCCAAATATTACTTTTTTGCTTCTTTACTAATCAAGCCCCAATTTCATTCAGGACAGCCACAAACACTCCCCCAGCTCCCCTTGGAGACTGGGGTGCCATCTGACATAACTCTGGGCAAGGACATGCGAGGGGAAGGCTTTTGGCTTTTCCTTAGATAAGGCTTCCTGTCTCTTCCCTTTTCTTTTCTGTCTGGTTTATGGGTTTAATGTCTATAGCTGCAGTGTTTTGTGACCAGGAAGCAACTACCATGAGGGAAAGCCAAGAGGATCACTAAGAAATTGGCACTGGGATTGTTGAGCTGCTGAACCAATGTGAGCAGTGGCCTGCCTCCTCTCTTTCATAATGTGAGAAAGATAAAATCGTCTCTTGTAGGCCAGTCTTATTGGGTGTTCTATACTTGCAGCCCAAAGCATTTCTAAATAGTACTACCCTTTCCCAGGTGAGGACATTTCAATCATGGCTCTAGCTGGGGGAAAGGGAAGTCTATTCAAAAGACAGAAGCAAAAAATACATTGACTCGTGTTTTCAAAATCAATTCTAGCCAAACACCAATCCGAAGCATATTCCATAACTTCATTTGGATTCTCTCCACAGCAAGTCTTCTGTCTTGTTTTGATTTTTCCCGTACTTTTTAATCCAGAATCCAGTAGTCCGTTCCTTAAAATGACTTCAACTCCGGTACTGGTATGGAAACTGCTAAATCTCAGGTTTACCGGAGAGCTGCCAGCTTAACCTCAATATTCTGCAAGGGCGTGTGGGAACCTCAGAGCATTTAGGATGCATTCCGGGTTATCTTTGAATTGCAGGCTCAACATTAGCATGAGCTCAGAAGCCCATAAATCACCGGGACAGCTCACTCTAAAAGCATCAATGGAAGTTTTGTTTCCCCCTCAGGCTTCTGATGTTGATGGGAGGACCAAGCAGGGACCTACGTCCCGCTGTTCTTCCGTTCAGCTCCCACACGGATGCATCTCCCTTCCCACTGCTGAAGACAGGTGCCAGATCACACGGGCCCCTCGGCTCCCTCTGTTTCAGCCAGAGGATGTAAGAAAAAATATTTCCCTTTACTAATATCTTCAGGAACCTAATATATGTACCATGAATTGGGTACTTAGACAGTTGCATGAAATCACATCTTATGCTAGTTTTAGGTTCTAAAGGTAGAAAAACAAGCAACAATTTCTTTATATGAAAAGAAATTCACCTTTGGAGATGGTCAAATTTGATATTAAACTGTCAGAACCTCACACTCTCAGCATGTCAGCTGAGGCAATAAGGAATAGGGCATTTGGGCCTGTGGGAAAAGTGATAGAGCAATAAATCTTGTGACCAAATAGTTTACTATCCAAACCATACCACTTTTGATAGTGAAAGAGGAACTATTAATAATTGTACTGGGGGGATACGTGTCAAACAGAAGGGACCTGGACAAATGAGGATGAGCAGCCATGCTACACACTGGGGCAGTCACCTTTCATTTTTTTTTCCAAGTGCACATGGCTGAATGCTGATCAGGGACATGCACAGAGAAGGGGTCCCACTGTCTATTTTACAGACATGAGATAACACATTTGTAGAGTCCCCTGCAGTTCCTATGGTCCCTCATATCCACTGGCTTGGCTTTAGGAGGTTGGTATTAACATCTCCCTTTTGTAAATGGGGAAACTGAGTCTCCAAGGAGTTGTGATTTGCCCCAAAACACAGCTTGGTGGCGATGCAGTCAGGACTTCGCAAATTGTTCCATCGCCAAGGGAAGTGTCTTTAACTTGGCAGGTGGAAGACCAAGCAGGTCTACCGAGGGACTCATTCCAGTTTGGGGAAATGAATTTGTGTAATAACAGGTAAGGGACAGTCAGAACAGAGACATTCAGAGCCAAATGCAAGGTGGGCTGCCTTCTGAGGGCAGGTCGGGGCAGGGAGAGGGAGACAAAGACTCAACCTGGGGGAGCTCGAAACAGGACAACAGTAACAGGTACGGAACGCCCTGCCCTCCTGGGCGCTGACATGGGAAGTAGGTGTATTTTATCTTGTTTGATGTTCACATACATGAGGTAAGTACTCATGTTCTCATTTTTCAGATTGGGAAACTGAGTCTTAAGCCAATTAAGTAATTAGCCACTAGTGAGTGGCAGAGCCAAAGAGAGTTGTCCAACCCCACAGCTTGTGTTCTTCCCACCACATCCGGTTTTCTGCTTTGGACAACTGGCAGCCTCAGGACCATCCACTTCTTTCCATCATCACTGCTGCTACCTGGTCTGGCCACCATCAAATCTTACCTGGACAAGACAGGTGCTTCCTAACTGGTTTCCCTGTTCCTTGCCTTGCTTCATGCAGTCCATTCTCCACATAGCAACCGGAACCATCATTTAAAGAAAACAAATCAGATCTCATGGTGATGGCTGCAAAATCTTGTAAATATACTAAAACCCATTGAACTGTACATGTAAAAATGGTGCATTTTATGATGGGTGAGTTATAGCTCAAAGAAAAGGTGCTGGGCAGCCAACAAAATGATACTTTGTTTTTTAAAAATGTAAATCAGATCCAACCATTCTCCTGATTAAATCTCCAATGGTTTCCCATTGCACTGTGTTTGTATTAACACCCAGCCTTCTGGAAGCCCTGTCTCAACCTCCTTAACTACCCCTTTCCCCTTCACTCACGCTGTGCCAGTAATTCTTTGAACACACCCAACAAGCTCATAGTCTAGGAAGTCTGCATTTACTCTACATTCTGCCTGGAACACGCTATTACTATAGGGCTGGCTACCGTGCATCACTCAGATCTCAGCCAAAATGTCATTTGCTTGGCAAGGCCTTCCCTGACCAACCAAAATAAGTGAGCACCTCCCCCAAAACACTTCCACCTGCACTCATCCGGCTTATTTCTTGACAGCACCTCCCCGCTCTGAAAGTGGACGCACAGGTTAGCACGTCACTGTCAGCCTACCCCACCCAGGGAGTGTTCTATGGGAGAGGGTCTGTACCGGGCTTCAGAGCTATATCTCTGTGAGTCGGCACACAAGGCCTGGCAGGAAATAGTGAAGAATATGCTTCTTCTAGTGGATGACCCTGTCAGGAAACTGGATTCTTCCTCTGCACTGTTACCTCCGCTAATGCGGCAGCAGAACTGGACAAAACTAGAAAGAGGGCAGAGTTGTCTACTCGGCTCTCCTTAGCTCTATCACTACTGGGAAGAAGTTTTCTGAGCCCCATTTCAGAACCACAATTGAAAAGGGCCAACCTATGGCATTTGGAAAATATTTGGTTCTGTCAGAAAGTAAACATCCTTTCCTAAGGGGCCATTGTTTCCCAAATGGTTCTAACTTAACCACAACCTCCATCAGGGGATCCAATCCAAACAAACAAAATACCAACAAGTCTGAGAAGTCTGCACGCATTCAAATGTCTTCTCTTTGTAAGAGAAATCCGAGGCCTGCTGGAGAACAGGACTGAGGTCGGTGCAAATATTAAAACAGCAAAATAGCTGTGGCCACGCTCAGCGAGCACCTGCCTGGGCCAAGCGCCACGCCGAGGTCTGCCTGCGCCTGCTCTCTGTAAGCCCCGTGTCAGCCGGAATCCTAAGATGGTCCCAACACCAGCTGGTGTACATGTATGATCTCCATAACCCGCAGGCTGTGACCAGCGTGGATTTCGCTCCTGTGCTTGGGTTATCTTCTACGGCACAGTTGATGTCAAGAAAGGCAGATAATCCAAGAGAACCTGACCTGATAACATGAGCCCTTTACACCTGGGTCTGGGGGTCAGAATGAAGAGATTTGAAGCAAGAGAAGAATTTGCTGGCTTGGAAGATGCAGGGGGCCATGTGACAAGGAATGTGGGTGGCCTCTGAGGGCTGCTACTGCCACAGGAACTGAACTCTGCCAACAGCTTGAATGAACTTGGAAGAGGACCCCGAGTTCCAGGCAAGCACAGCTGGGCAGCACCTTGATTTCAGCTTTGCCATAGCCTGAGCAGAGAACCCAGTCGCGCCATGCCGGACTTCCGGCCTATAGAATTGTGAGCTAACAGATGGCTGCTTTTAAGGGGGTAAGTTTGTAATAATTTGTTACGTGATAACCTTACAAAGCAAATTCAGTCTGGCCACATGATGGGGAGCGGATAATAGTGATGATGACGGTGATGATGACAACCCAGCACTTACCATGGGCCAGGATTTGTGCTAAGTGCTGTTCATACAGGATCTCCACTGATCCTCACACCAAACCCTAGGAGGCAGGAATGAGTACCTTCATCCCATGTGCAGCTGAGAAAACTTAGGAACAGATACTTTAATGACGTCATTGCCCCACAGTTCTGCAATCAAGTCCCAACAGAGCCAGGGCTCCAGCTCGGGGTCTGTGTGGCCCCGGTTTTGTGCACTAAACCGCAGCACTGCACGCTCGCAGAGGAGGGTGATCTTGGCAGGTGATGATGGAAGGGTGGCCCAGGCCAGGGTGGCAGTGCGAGCACAGGCCTGGGGGCATAAGGCGGGATGAAAGGTGTGGGAATGGAAAACTGGGGGGTCTTGTGGGGATTTGTGCTTTAATAGTTAGGGTTTCTTGACTGCAAGGAACAGAAACTCAACTTGAAATTGCTTGAGAAATAAAGGGTATTTATCATTTAAAAAGAAAACATAATACAAAACTAGGGGTCTCATGAAATATCTGAGCTGAGCCTCTGGTGTTACTAGAACCAGATTCAAATGCTCCTTCTCTTTCTCTTGCTCTCCCTGTCCCCACTCCTGCTCCCCTGTCCCAGCTTCTTTGGGCAATATAATTGCCAACCACTTCCCAAAATATTTACCATGCTCTAGTTTCCCCACAAGAGAATGACTACATCTGTCCTGCCCAAGACTAAATTCTCAGGGAAGGAATTCATTGGTCCAGTGTGGGTTTGGGGCTGCCTCCAGCCCAATCAGCTGTGGCACAGGGCCATCAGATCCAAACCTGGAAACTCCTACAGCACTGTATGAAGCAGGGAGGGGGAGGGCCATTTATAATAGGTGCACATGGCAAGGGGCAAGGCAAGCAAGGACTCTGGAGGCGAAGGTGGGGGCAAAGTCATGAAATGCTTTATACACCAGGCTAATGAGTTTGCCTGACTGATTCCTTGAGGGAAGAAAGCTTTAGGACCCTTAAATCATACCATTTGGAGACACCACCAACTCCTCTATAATTAAGTCCAACCCTGAAATGGAAAAACTAAGACTGCCAGATGCCTGCTCCAGCCTTCCCTTCCATTTAGTTTGTTTTCATGGACTGACAGCTCCTGCAAACACATCCTGCTCCTCTCTTGGGCATGTTGCTAAATCCAAGAAGATACAATCAACCAAGTACTAACACATGAATAAATAAAAGATGTGTGAGAGATTGAAGGGATTTAACAACCTCTGTAAGTACCTCTAAGGTTATTTCACGGAAAATCAAAGTGCATTTCATGAGCAGCCACTGATTTAGGAAGGCCGTGATATAGGGCACTACAAAATGAGAGACGGGGCGCTCAGGCTCGCCCTTGCTTGCTGAGCCCGGGAGCTGGCCTTTCGTGGAACTTCCTAGCCCTGTCTGCCTCTGAGCCTTGGAGTCCGGGCAGGGCAAGCCACCACTCCTTCAAAGGAGAAGATAGTTGTCGTTAGGTTATCTTCTCAGAGGAACCTGGGAAAGGAGGAGGCTGGAGGGAGACGGAGACTGTTAGTCCTCCAGGAAGCCTTGGATACAAATCCCGAAACTGACTCCGCAGAGGCGCGAGACCAGGCTTGGTGCTACGACTCAGTGTACCCACACAAGGGGTAGCCCTTATGCCGACTTCCAGTCATTGTGACATTCAGGACAGGCTCAAATTGTTGCACTAGACCCCAATGGTGGCCGATTACAGACCAAATGTAGAAAAACCGTGAGTTAATGTTATACAGAATTCTTGTATTCGTAGCTCAATTCTACCCTGTAAGTGCTCCAGAGACTGGAAAAGTCATTTAAAGTCTCCATGCCATCTCCTTGTTGGGAAGGCAATACCTGGGCTGTTGTGAAGACTTAAAGAGCCAATGGAATTAGGCACCAAGAAGAAGCTTTGACACCAAGCGGACAATTGTAGATAAGCTAGCGTTCTCATCGCCCCGTTTCTTTCGCGCCATGGTCTTTGAGGCCCTCAGATTAGCATTTAAATCCCGGCTCTGCCACTTACTTTATTACCCTGGCGATGTTCTGGGTCTCAGGGAAGGTTGCAGCTGGGGTCTAGTGCCCCACTGCGTGGGCTGGGAGCCCCTGCAGGCACATTGCCTCTCCTCCCGACCCCCCACTAAACGCTGGCACGCAGACTGAGGCAAGGGAACCAGAGCCGTAGCCCATGGTTTTAAACCCTAGTCACCTCCATCCTCTACCATGTCCATCTCCATCGTGTACTAATCCCAGTACGTAAAGCTGACTTTCCTCCCAAGAGGCCGTCACGATCTACCTTCGTGCCCGGGACATCCCAGGATTTGGTCACTGGTTACAAGGCTTTGACTAGCAGGAAGACAGATTTTTGTTGGTTTTGTTCACTGACGTTTCCTAAACACCTAGAGCTGTGCCTGGCACATAGGGGGCCCTGAAGAAATATTTGTGGAATGAATGAAAGAAAAAACAAATTAGTGAGCCAGAGTTGACCATGTACTAGGCACTGCATCGGGGTTTTATGTATGTTAACCCCTTTAATTCCCACATTAGCCCTCTGAAATCGCCACACTATTTTACAGAAGAAGGGACCGAATCAATATATCAAAGAACCTGCCCCAGGCCACACAGCCAGGAAGTGGTTAGCGCTTGCATCACTGCACTCATCTGCTCTGGAGTACAACGTAAAATGCTTCCTACCCTGCAAAGATATTCTACAATTTTATTACTTTACTAGTCCCTTTGCTCTGTGGTTATCCTTACCCTTAGCCTCCATTCATCCTTATAAAAATATGCATGTGGGCAAGTCAGAGTTGCCGATCCAAGGAGGTGGTTAATTCACCCATGAGCTCCTGCTCAACAGTTTTTTATTAGTCAATCAACAGACAGTTATCGAACAGCTACCATGTGGAGGGCACTGCACAAGTAATCATGGGAGTGGGCTGCTTATCCCATATAGGAATGGGGAAGGGTGCTGACCACCTGCATACCTTGTCTCATTTGATCATCAAAAGAACCTCATGAGATCGACAGTTTATGCTCAGAGACGTCAAGGCACCTAGCCAAGGCACACAGCTGGTAAGTGGCAGATTTGAGATCTGAACCTAGACCTCTTTGGTTCAAGAGCTGCAAGTTTTAGAAGGTCCTATACCAGCATCATCAACACAGCATTTACTTTTGTAATACTCTGTTTCCTCATTTGTTCTCCTGACTAGACAGATGGAAAAAACTCAAATTTACAGACACACTAAAAATGTCAATTCCGTGCCTATTTCATTTACTGCTGGACCTACCAGTGCCGGCACCTAGGACAGTGGCAGCACATAGTAGGTGCAAAATGAACATCTACTGAATGAAAGAACACTTGTTTTTTGTCTTAATAGCTCCAGTGTCTACCACAATGCCTGACACTGCACTTTTAGGAACAAAGCAATGTCTATATTCAGGTATAATATAAGCACTCTATTTAAATATCAGCCAAATCCTGTGGGGCAAATCTCACTGTCCTGGTTTTCTAGATGAGAACATGAATCTCACAGAGAATAAGGAGTTTGCTCTGAGTCAAAGAACTTTTAGGCAGAGAGGCTGGGATTCCGCCTCTGGCCCACATGCTGTCTACCATGAGGAAAGAGTGGCAGCCTCTGAATGCTTCTGAGGAGGAGTGACTGGGCACTGGTGCATGCGAGGGGGCAGGGTGGGAAGAAACCAGCCAGGAGAAGAGCCACCCACCAACTGACGAATATGCCAGTTCAATTAGGACATGTACCAACATGCTGAGTTCTCAAAATATTGAGTCCATTCTACAGATGAGGCTCAGAAAGGGTGACTTGCCCAAAATGACAGAGCTCAGAAGCAGCAGAGCCAAGATTTGAACCCCGACCTGTTGGATACGATACTAACTTACAAGTCGACGAGTCTCTATTCTGTCACTATTGGAAATCTCAAAAAGGGAAAGAACAATGTGAGTAGGAAAGGCTTTCTGGAAGAGGCAAAAGGTGACTTTGGTCTGGAAGAAAGATCAGAAGGGAGGGAATTCTAGGTAGAGGATCTGCAAAAGCTTAGGGGCAAGAAAGCCTGATTGGAGCTGAGGCTCTGTTAGTAAAAAGTCGGAACTAAAAATCCTTTCAGGTAGCCCTTTTCTTACCCTAATTGGAAGATTGTATTGGAATCCTCATCAAGTAAGACAAGAGTTGCCTCTCAGAAAGAGCAGTAGCTTTGAATTCAGAAATTTGACATCGGATCCTAAGTTCCCAACTTAATAGCTGTGTGTCCTTGGGTAAATGACTTTGCCTCCCTGAACCTCAATTGCATAGCAATATACAGTGACTAATGGTTCTAGGTACACAGTTAAGTGCCCAATAATTGTTCATTTCCCTTTATCCTTTCCCTCCCTGGCAAACCCGTAAGAGTAGAAATGTCCAGCAATGATCCTTGCATCCAGTTTCTAAACTGCTACATAATCTACTGACTTCAAAATCTCAGGTAGTATCACTATTGCACTGTGCATCCTTGAACTGTGCCCATCTCTGATGGAAAATACAAGGGAGATCAACGCTAAGAAACATTTATAGAGGCTTCAGACGCCAGCTGCTGAAAGGAAAGCTGCATTCTAACAGAAAAGGAGGATGTCTTGAATGTCACTCTGCAGATCCCACCACTGACGAGCCAACGAGGAGGGACAGAGGTGCCCATTCTTCCTACACCCCCAGACTCTCCAAACTGGGCAGGACCACAGATATCAGATAGCGCAGAGATCTCAAACCTTAGTGAGGTCTTTTCCATATTTATCCACACCTGTACCATCAGTAGTTTACATTTCTTGCACTTGAATTATCTTCTAACAGGAATGTATTTTACTTATTTTAAATGGGACACTTTTATTATTGTTATAGGTAGAAGGAAACTATGAAAATAGGTACAATGAAAACAAAAGATTCTTACTACTAAATTCCATCCAGATAATGTTGCATGCCTACTGTTGTAAGCCCCAAGCAAGTTCATTTTTTGTTTAAGAAAAAAGAAAGTGAGAAAAGAAGTGGAAAAGGAGAGAAAATTAGAGAGAAAGAAAGAAAGGAGAGAGTCAGAGTGAGGAAAGGCAACTAGTAAGTGATGGAGAGGAACTTAAAAAAAAAACTATCACCAAAATGAGACTCTCTCCATTTTTTATTTCATTATTAATTTTTAATTTATTTTCTTATAAACTTTGGAAAATTGTGATCGCCTTCCACTTTTTCTTTTTTTTTTAAAAGAAGCTTTATATTACATAAATGTTATATAAAAAATATAGGGGATTCCCATATATTCCACCCCTCCCCATTAACAACATCTTCCATTAGTGTGGTACGTTTGTTACAATTGATGAACACATATTGAAGCATTGCTACTAACCATGATTTATAGTTTACATTATGATTTACACTTTGCATCACACAATTTTATAGGTTTTGACAAAACGTATAATGGCTTGTGTCTGTCATTGCAATATCATGCAGAGCAATTTCAATGTCCCCAAAATGCCCCATGTTATACCTATTCTTCCCTCTGTCTTTATACCAATGTTACAAGTTCTTCCAATACTAGAATAATAATGTCTATGTTAGTCCACAGTTATGTTTGTTCACTCTTCAATCTTGAGAATTTGGGGATGGTGATGCCCATTCTGCTTCTGATTGAGAGGTAGCTTAGATCCAGTGGGACAGATGGAACTATTTTGCTTGCTGTTGTAGATACTCTCTGTTTTTTGGGATGAACATTGTCCATTATCATCCTTTTGTTAGTTGTCCTGGGTGAGTGTGATGAACTGGAGAGTAGGTTCTGGTTGCAACTCTGCTGAGATTCAGGGCTCAACTGGCATATGAACAGCCAGAAGATTTAAGTCTCTGAGACATATATTTAATGGGTATAGTGCTATTTATAGGTTCATATAAAAGGGGCAAAAAAACCATGTGTAGGAAAATAATAAATTGGGGAGATAGGCTATCATATATTCCAACGTAAGGCTGACCGATGGGGTGCTGATTTCCTGGGGTTGTCTGCCCTTCCTATAGTGTCTAGATGTCTCTAGAGCCCTCAGGACCACCCCTGCTTGAGGCACTGTTTACTGTGGCAATCAATGAGAGCCTCCTGAGACATGCATAAGCATAACCTCTGGAATGACCTCCCAACTCAATTTGAAATCTCTTAGTCATAAAAACTCATTTGTATTTAATATTTCCCCCTTTTGGTCTAGGTCTTTTTCCAAATGCTTGGCTAGTTGGCGCTTGGTAATAATCCCTCAGAACCAGGGAGGCTCATCCCCGGGAGTCATGCCCCATGCCGGGGCAGGGGGAAGGTAGTGAGTTTATATGCTGAGTTTGGCATAGAGAAAGACTGCATTTGAGCAACAAGGGACTCTCTCCCTTTTAACCAGAAGGACTGGAGGAATGAAAAGGTGAAAGATAAAATAAAATAAAATAAAATAAAATAAAATAAAATAAAAAACAACTCTGATACTATGTGAGGCACTGTTATTTAGTGTCCTGATTCTCTGTTTAGTTTTTTAAAAACATCCTGTAGACAAAATCCATCCTGAGGAAAGCACTGATCCAGACCACACATTTGGCACATAAGAGAACGGGGTCAGGTCTCAGGAACTGACTCCAACTCCCACCACAGAAATCAGCTCTGCCCAAGTCTGCCACAGAAGCCCAGGTTTGCGGTGCTTCTCTCGTTTCTTCCGTGTCATCCTGTAATCATTTATTGGCATCTCTGGAGCCTTGGAGTAAAGTCTTTTCATTATTTATAAAAATACAGCTTTTATTATAAAAGCAACATGACCACAGCACAGAACTTAACAAACATGAAGAAGAAATGAAAAAGCTACCCACAACCCCACTACCCCATCATAGTGGTATCTTTTCTTTCAGCATTTCTTCTATGCATTTACTTACATCATTGACATCAGAATATGCGTTTTTTTTTTTTAAGCATCTGTATGGCCTTGTCTTATCTCCCAAGGGGTGTCAGAGTGGAGGCAAGTTATCTCAAACCATTACTACATGTCCATAGCAAAAGTCTTGGAAGACAACTGCATTTCCTCTGTGATTATTTTCAGGTGGCTGCTCAACCTCAGTTTCCTCATTTGTAAAATGGGGGTCAAAATTAGTAATGCTAGCATAAACTCAGAGCAGGTGTATGGATTAAACAAGATGACACACGTAAAACACTTAGAACAGAGACTTGCCTGGAGAAAGAGCTATATTCCGCCTGCATTTATTCTTATCCCAGCCTGGGGCTTGAAGATGAAACTGGCCTGGCCTCATTAGCACTCTGAAGCCCTGACTTTGAAAGTTGGAATGAATTTAGCACCTGCTCAAAACTCTTCCATGCCTCATCACTTTGTCTCTATTTGTAAGTATGCTTTTTAGCTTCAGCATTCTGGAAAACTCCCATCCACTCCTCAAAGCCCTATTCAAATGTGCTCTCCTGCAGGAAAATTTCCCTTCTCCCTGAAACTCTCTCCTTTTACTTTATGTCTGCAGCCTATTTGTGCATCTGTTTTTGCATTTAGCAAATGAACTCTAAGTATACAAGCGTTACATGAATATATTTATCAGTAAAAAATTACAGATAAGGTTAAAACCTTCTTTTAACCACCCTTCCCACATCCACCAACCAAATATATCTAGCTTGCTTCCACTACTTTTCTTCCAAGTAACCATCAAGTTGATAGAGGTTTATACATATCTTACATAACTGTATCATACTCGTGTATTATTTTCCTACTTAGCATACATCTTAGAAATTTAAGCATATCAGAGCATATAGATTACCTCATTCTTTATAACAATTGCTTAATCTTCCATGGCAGAAACTTGTCACAGTGTGTTTAGCTGTCCCCAATGTATATGTCGCTACATCCTTGTACTCCTCAATCAGTTACTTGGTTGGTCTGTATATTTCATTACCCTGTGAGCTCCTTGGGATTAGGATCTAAATCTTATTTATCTCAGTTTCCCTCTAACCTAGCAAAGTGTGTCTGTCCATATGAGATGCTTAATGAATGGATGGTGAATGAATGAATGAAGAGAAAAGCAATGGATGCCTCCAGAACCCGTGCATAGAAACAAGAAGCTCTCTTGACCTTTCTTTCCCAGTCTATTGACCTTGAAGATTCAGCACATGGCCAGCTTTCCACATGGGGCATGGCCAGGGGCCCTCAGTTATTTTAGGGGAGACCAGCTGCTTACAGTAAATAGACTTCCTGTTCCATTTTCCAATTCCTGTGCAAATGCCCAGAGCCCTCTGGGCACAGGAAAACCCAGGAAATAAATAAATAACTGCTTCAAAATAACCAGACAGGATATTTCCAGTAAACCCTTTCTCTACAGGAGAGAAAGATTGGGGTAGGGGTGGGGATGCCCAAAGCTGCAAATTTTATGAAGAAGCCATTTATGGCTTAACTGAAATAGGAAGTTTGCAGAGAAATGTGCTGCTTTAGCATCCCACCTTCAGGGCACTGCTGGGGTGTTCGTTTCTTTTATGTGGCAGTCATGAAGTTGGAAATATAAACACTTGGAAGGATTATTTAGCAAGACGGGAGAAATCACTTTGCTTAGGCAAGCCTGATGTCTCCGTGATAAGGCCGGCCCTGTTCATTTGTCCTCTCTCTCCCAAGAAGCCTGAAGCATTTGACGGATTATTGCAGTCAGCACGTTTACCCGGCACACCATTACATCAGACTACTTAATGGATGTTCCCTTTCAGGGTAGAGACAGCATGTTCCCTTGGCCTTCCACGACTTTGTTCCTACTCCTCCTTCCACCTGGAATTCCTTCAGCTCCGTCGTCCCCAACTACCTACGGCCTTTCAGAACTCAGACTAAGCCTGACCCAGGAGCACCCAGTGCGACCGCGTTGTGGGCACTGCGCTCCCCAGTGGCACCTGCGAGACCTGCATCTTGAGGGACTCCTGGGAAGAGATTTAAGCAATCTGAGTCTCCTTTTGGTAATTTTTATAATAGGGAGCATATTGGCACCTACCTCCTAACAATCATGTAAAGAGAATGAGCTGTTTATACAGTACTTGCCAATAGCCATTGCCTAAGAAACTAGTCATGGTAATAATAATTATTAAACATTTTGTTCCCTGGTGTTCCTCTGTCAGGGCTGAGTTGGGGTCCCTCCGCTTTATCCCCACAGGCTCCTGCGGGGATGTGGCTCGTGTTACACTGCCTTCCACTTGCTTGCCTGTCCCATGAGGCTTCTGGAAGGCCCAGTTTCTCCACGAACGCTAACAGAATTCTGGCCTTAACTGACTTATGTGCATTTCCTCTCCTCTCTCTTATCTGCACAATAGAGCTAGAAATTAAGCTGGGTAAGTTTCATACTTCTTTTGGTCATAAGAGAAAAATGTGGTTCAAAGAGGCTTAGTGACTTCACCAGAGTCCCCCAGTTAAAGACAGAGTCTAAGTGTTTCCAGAGAAAGGCTCTTCCCTCCACAGCCGAGCCTTGTCATAGTCAGCTCAGTCACAGAGGCCATCTCCACTCCTTGTCTACATGGGCAAAGGCTGAGAAAGCTCCATTCCACCTGTTGGTTTTCAACAAGGAGGCAGAGATCAAAGTAGTAAGAGCGAACACTTATATACCACGTACCAAGCATGAGCCACACTGTTCAAAGATATTAATTCATTTAATCCTAGCCCAAACCCTATGAGTACGTACTATTATTATCCCTATGATACAGGTGAGGAATCAGAGACATCGGCCATCTGCCAACTGTTCCACAGCCCGTAAGTGGCAGAGCTGGGATTCAAAGCCAGACAGTCAGACTCCAGAGCCTGTACTCTGAACCACAAAATAATATTATGATCCATGAGACACACAAATCAAAAATACACAGCTATATGTAAGATTAGCATTTCTTACCTCTCCTTAGCCTTCCTAGGTATTACAGCAACTCAGCAGTATGAGGCTAGAGGAAAGTCTGGAAGTTTTAGAATCATTAGATACTTTCCTGACATTGGACCTCATGTCAGCAATTCACAAAAGATGGTCTCCCTGCCAGTCTGTAAGTTTTCCTATAGAATATATGGAAAGTGGGTAGAGTTTTGATTTCTTCCTATTGGTCTCTAGGGGGAGCTCAAGACCCTTTGTGCCCTGCTCTGAAAGACTATCCAATACAAGGGACGAAGGGAAAACACAGCTCAGATTCTAATATTTGTTAGGCCAAAGTGATCACCAAGAATGGGTAAAATCTTGGTCTTTATTGGAACTGGTCCCTCTTCCCCCACTTCATTGATTGCCTTTTGGTTTCTTCCCATAAGACTTGTTTAAAAGTATCAGGGATGCAAACCTGAGACTAGCTCCATTGTGCAGCTTGTGGAGACACTGTGTCTTTCCCATATACATTTTCGTGTGCTTTTCTCTCTTGTACCTGAGTGGGGTTATATATAGAGGTCAGACATTAGGGGTTAATATTATGATCAGAGAAGGTTTACAAGGATATTTCTAGTGTTTTCTTTTTCCCTGTCCAGAATCCTGCCCCCATTTCTTTTAATAGCAGCACCTGATATTCTTCACTTGTCTTCCTACTCCCATATGCTCAATCCATGGGATTCACGTGGGGCTGCACTTTCCCCCCCACCAGGAGTGGGCACATGACCTAGAGCCAGCCAATCAGCAGATGACCTCAGTCCCCGGATGCCATGATGGGCTGAAGAAGAGACCAAGCCCAGTTAGTCCAATTAGAGGCGGCATGGGGACTTTGGCTGGGCATCTGGGGAAAGAGGTGTTTCTATTCTGGGATGGCTCGCGGGTAGAGCTGAATTGTCAGCCAAAGGGGTGCTGATGCAAAATACCAGAAATCGGTTGGTCTTTATAAAGGGTATTTATTTGGGGTAGAAGCTTACAGTTACCAGGCCATAAAGCATAAGTTACTTCCTTCACCAAAGTCTATGGCCATGTGTTGGAGCAAGATGTGTGCCGGGTTCAGGCTTCCTGGGTTCCTTTCTTCCCGGGGCTCCATTTCTCTCCGGGCTTAGCAACTCTGGTTCCTCCCCAAGGTCAGCTGTAGACTGCGAGGCTCTCTAGGATTTGCCTCTCTCCACAAGGCCAGCTGTGAACCATCAGGCAAACAGCTCGTCTCTTTTCCTGGGGCCTTCTCTCCTTCCTCAAGACCAAGCTCCTCTGTGTGCTTGCTTCCCCAGCTCCAGCATTAAAACTCAGCATCAGAATTCCAACATCAAAACTCCAACCCTGTCCTTTGCCATGTCTTTTATATTTGAGACCCACCCACCACGGGGTGGAGCTCAACACCCTACTGACATGGTCCAATCAAAGCCCTAATCATAACTTAATCATGCCCAGATGAACAGACCAGTTTACAAGCATAATCTAATATCTATTTTCAGAATTCATAACTATATCAAACTGCCACAAGGACCTAATCCTGGAACCAATAGTGAGAAAAGCAGAGTCAAGGGACAGAGAAAGGAAGAGATTCCTGAACAATATCATTTGAGCCTCTGGATTCAGCCTTGTCAGAAGAGTCTTCAGCAGTTCTTCAATGAAGAGAAATAGAAGGCTGACCCCATGGAATATCGTCTAGAAATGTGACGTGGTTAGGCTGACATTAACGGCACAGTTAATTGTTTGTGGTCCTCATTTCATACTGTGGGGATATAGTTTATTTTAAAAATATTTCATGTCCCGTGTGTCTGAGATGGGCTGAATTAGGATTGCATTTACCTCAATGTGTTGCCTTGATAAAAAGAGTGAGGATAATGCATGGAGGAGAACCTTGGGGGCCTCAATGGCCAAGTTGTCTATGAACATGAGCAAAGTATAAAGACAATCTTTGAAGAAACATTGGGACCCATCCATGGGCCATCTCCAAGAGTGGGTGGACTTCGACAGGGCTGCGGACCCCTGTGAACACATCTGTATCCCACAGAAGGGTGCCAGCCCCTTCCACCTCTCTGTGCATCCATCCATGGGCCAACTCTTACCCAGCAAAATACAACAGCTGCCCACTGGGTACTCAGAGAGGACGACCTCAAACTCATCCCTCCACACTCAGCCAGATCAGCAGAAAGACTTGTACTTGGGTTGCCCTCCGAAAACCTGTTTTAGATGGATGGTGTGGGGCTAAACAGCAGGCACTAAAGGTCTATAGCAGAAAAGGTCACTGAAAACTCCCTTTGCTGTGGGGACCAGCCCTCAAAAGATGCTGTGGAAGGTCATGCATGCTAGTCCAAAGCATCCGTGTCACCAAGAGCCCCTCGAGGGCACTCCCGGCTAGGTGTACTTTGCCGGAGCAATTGTATCATTTGCTTCATGGTCTCTTCTGATCAGGTTCCTGTTGTCATGTTGTTGGCTAAAGGCTGAGAGCCCCGTTATGTAGAGAAAGAGTCAGTATATTAGGCTGAATCCTGGCTCATGATGTTCCCACTTTTGTTTTCTTTTCTGGTTTGGCTCCCACTTCTAGCATTTACATATCATTATAAGCTGCTGAAATCCTTTCTAGAACAAGGCCTGGTGTAAAATAACTAAGTGTGAGAGGATGCCCAGCAAGACGGTTAGTCTTCCGTGCCAACTCGGCTCACATATAATCCCCAGTTATTTATTCAGCACAGATCGAGGTGTGGCTGTGAAGGATTTCTGTAGACGTGGTTACCATCTGCAACCAGTTGACTGTAAGTTGAGGAGTTGAAGGCTTTAAGAGCAAAACTGAGGCTTCCCCCGGGGAAGAAGTTCCTGCCCGACTGTTTCCAGCCTGCAGGCCTGCCCCACAGACTTCAGACATGGCTGGCCAGGCCCCACAACGCACAAGCCATTTCCTTGTAGTGGACCGTTTGTATTTGTGTGTGTGTGTATACACATATATATCCTCTTCACTCTGTTTGTCTGGAGAACACGGACTGATAAACACAAAGATGCGGTTACAGATAACTGGGCCTCCGGGGACAAGGAGGATTCAGGTGCTGGGCACGGGCAGAACCAGGTAAGCAGGCTGCTAATGGAATTTTGTCTTAAAAAGGGTTTTTCTTCCTAGATCTTTGCATGCCCCACTGCAGTTTGGAGGGCTCTCATCACTATATCTAATGAAAGTGGGAAGAATGGATGAAGTCATTCTTCTATGCGGAGCCTATTAGTCCTGCCTAGTCTTCTGGATCTTGCTTTGCAGATGCTATAGAATCTTCGTGTTGGGGGGCCTCAGGTGCGCGTTTATGCCGCGTCTCTCGCAGTTGGCACCATCTGCTATCTCTGCCTCGAGGGCCCTGGGGAGGCTCTGGTGTTCTCTGATCTGAAGGATCCTAATGTCCTCTTTTAATCACAGCTCATGGGCATTTAGAGCGTGACACTGCTCCAGGTAAAACGCTGCCCACTCTCTTTTGCCTTAGTCACTGGCTTTGGTCCAGCCGATCCATTTCACCATCTCATCAGTAGGACATTTACTCCACCTCTGGAAAAGCACCTTTCAGCATCTCCAAAAGGGGATTTTATAGAAGCTCCTCTGCACCTCTTCCTAGAATTCACCCCCCAGCCATTCAAGCTTGAGCACATATTTATGGAAGGGGCTCTGTGTGCCAGGCACTGTGCTAGGGGCATAAAACCCCACATATTCCCCCACTCCAGAAATTTGCATTCCAGTAGAATCTGGGGTTCACTCCCAAGAAGTGGAAAACAGCCAGGACTTTGAAGTTAGATGTCAGCCCAACTCCTGGCTCTGATCCCACGTGCTACCTTGGACAGGTTACCCTCTTTGGGCTTTAGTGATCTAATCTATAAACGGGTAATTGCGCCTCCCTCACAGTTAGGAGAATTAGATGATGACATGGGTGACAAAGGCCTAGCAAAGTGGCTAGCGATAAAACCAAGATCTAACATATATTACGCACCGACTACGTGATAGGTACTTGTCTGTAGGGACTGCTGTATTGGCATAATTTAAAAAAAGAAGAGGGAAATAGATGTGGCTCAAGCAGTTGGGCACCTGCCTACCACACGGGAGGTCCCAGTTCAGTTCCTGGTGCCTCTTAAAGAAGGCAAGCAAGATAGCGAGCTGAAGGATCCGAGACAAGATGGCGTCAGTTTAGGAAGGCACTCACTAACACTGTCAGAGGACGGCTGACTGGGGACAGGATCCTGCCTGAGGGGTCTGTGCTGGGGGCGCACGGAGCGAGAACCTTGGGGACATTGATCTGGAGGGAGCTGGACGGTGAGGTGGATTGCTCAGGAAAGATTTGTGAGTTTTTCCCCTGCCTGTGGTAGTAGACACAGACAGCTGAGCCCCACCCTCAGGGGAAAAGGCTGGGATGAGCCTCGACTCCCGCCGGCAACCCGGTTCTCTGCATTTGGCTGCCTGGAACCCCTTGCAGCTTTGGGGAACAAAATAGCTGGCTTGAAGTGGCACCAGGCTGAGGGAGTGGTGAATCTGCTGAGGAAGGTTGATTTACCTAGCTGCCCAGGGATATGCCCCGACTCCCGCCAGCAACCCGGTGAGAGGGAGCATTCTCTGAGAGTGGGAGGGTTCTGACAGAAGGTGGAGAGGGGTTTCCTTTCTGTGGGTTTGGTTGCCTGGACCCCCTCATAGCTTTGGGGAGCAAATAAGCTGGCTTGAAGCAGTGCCAGGCTGAGGGGAGAGGCGAATCTGCTGAGGAAGGCTGATTTACCTAACAGCCAGGTGATACTGAGGCTTGGCTCCGGAGGGGGCTGAGTCAGCCAATTTTATCCTTCTGCACTGACAAGCATTAGAGCTTCAGCTCCCCTGGGGAGACCAGGAAGTGGGAAGTGCTTGATTATTTTCCACAAGCCTATTTAGTGAGGGGGGTGGTCTAGAAGAGGGCTTCTTTTGGGTCCCTTATTTCACCAAAAAAAAAAAAAAAAGAAGAAGAAGACAGTCACTTTAAAAAATAAAAAAATTTAAAAAAATTTTTAATTTAATTTAATCACTAAAATCTGCCTCAAAACCTGCAGCTAGAACCTTGCAGAGCAATTGATTGATGAACACAAGCAGGCTGAGAGTTTCCACAAGGGCCCAAGAAGGAACACTGTTCTTCCTTAGATTTGTTTGACTGCTTGCTTGTGTGGTTGTTTGGTTTTTCTTTGTTTATTTGTTGTCTCTTGCTTTTCTTTCCTCTTTCCTCCCCGCCTTTTTTTTTTTTTTTTTTTTTTTTTTAATTAGGTGCTGCTAGCTTGTCTCCTCTTTGCTGGGCTGCTTCTTCCGTGATTTCCCATTCTCTCTCTATACTGATTTTATCTCCCAACGCTATCTCTTTTCCTTCCTTCATCTTTCTGCCTTCTGCTTTCTGTTGTGGTTCTTACATACCACATTTTTTCATTAGCCCACAACGTAAGGGTGTCAATTTCTATTCTATCTATTCTGTTTTCTTCTATTTTTTATTATTAAATTTTTCCTTTCAGCCCTTTCTTTACCCTTTCTCTCCCTCCTCATCATTCTGGCCTTCTAAATCATTATATATATTTTCCTCTATTTGGTTTCCCAGTCCATTGTAGGTATTCCACTTTTTTTCCTATTACTCTACACTGCCTAAATGAGTTAAATATTCATTTTACTAAGTCTTATATGGCCCCTCTTCTAACTTTTATCAATATTACTATTATCCTTTTTTCTTTCTCACATCTTTCGATTCCTCTGTCCCTAATCTTTTGCCATCAAGGGAACATAGAAAGAAGCAAGGAAATAAAATAAGGAGAAGAAAGTGTCAAAGAGAAAACTTAACACACACACAGAACTACCAGCTAAATAAAACTCTAGAGCTGAGAGAGAAGCTAATTAACCGGAAAAAAAAATCAAGATATAATGATGACTAGAGGGCAACAAAAAATTACAAACCACACTGAGAAACAGGAAGACATGGACCAGTCCAATGAACAAACTAAAAACCAGGAAGAGATGCAGAACACCAAACAACTAATCAAAGCTTTCCAAACAAATATCATGGACCAACTTAATGAAGTGAAGGAAGAGATTAAGGATATTAAGAAGACACTGGGAGAACATACTGAAGAAATTGTAAACTTACATAAAAAGATAACGGATATGATGGTGATCAATGGCACAATCCAAGAAATCAAAAAGATGCTGGATTCACATAACAGCAGATTTGAACAGGCAGAAGAAAGAATTAGTGATGTGGAAGACAATACATTTGAAATCAAAGATAGTAGAACAGATAGATAAAAAGATAGAAAAAATCCAGCAGGGACTCTGGGATTTAACCGACAACACAAAATACACAAACATACACATTATAGGCATCCCAGAAGGAGAAGAGAAGGGATAGGGAACAGAAGGAGTGTTGAAGGAAATAATGGCTGAAAACTTCCCAACCCTACTGAGAGAGATGGATGAACATGTCCAGGAAGCACAGCGCACCCCAAACAGTATAAATCCCAACAGGTCAACTCCAAGATATATACTTGTCAAAATGTCCAATGCTCAAGACAAAAAGAAAATACTCAAAGCAGCAAGAGAAAAGGGAACCATCACATACAAGGGAAGTACAATAAGATTAAGTGCTGATTTCTCATCTGAAACCGTGGAGGCAAAGTACTAAAAGAAAAAAACTTCCAGCCACGAATTCTCCATCCAGCAAAACTGGCATTCAAAAATGATGGAGAGTTCAAAATACTCACAGATAAACAGAAATTAAGAAAATATGCCAATAAGAAACCTGCACTTCAGGGAATACTAAAGGAAGTTCTACAAGTTGAAAGGAAAAAAAAAAACAGGGGAGAGAGAGTTGGAGGAGAGTGTAAGAACAACTAAAAAGACAAAAAGAGAAATAAAAACAACATATGACATATATTAACCCAAAGAAAATATGGCTGATGTAAGAAATTTGTTGCGAGTAATAACACTGAATGTTAATGGATTAAACTCACCAGTTAAGAGACACAGATTGGCAGAATGCTTAAGGAAATATGATCCATCTATATGCTGTCTACAAGAAACACACCTTCAACTGAGGGATTCAAGGAGGCTGAAAGTCAATGGCTGGAAAACAATTTTATAAGCAAACTAGCCAAAAAAGGGCAGGAGTAGCTATCCTAATATCAGACAAAATAGATTTTAAATGCAAAACTATTGTAAGAGACAAAGATGGACACTATATATTAGTTAAAGGGGTAATCTCTCAAGAAGAGTGAACAATCCTAAACATTTATGCACCTAATTGGGGTGCCTCAAAATACATGAGGCAAACTCTGGAAAAATGAAATGGAGAAACAAATGCCTCTACAATTATAGTGGGGGATTTTAATACACCATTATCACCATTAGACAGAACATCTAGACAGAGAATCAATAAAGAAACAAAGACTCTGAATAATACATTAGAGGACCTTGACCTAATAGACATATACAGAACACTACACCCAAATACAGAAGGATTTACATTCTTCTCGAGTGCACATGGATCATACTCCAAGATAGACCACATGCTAGGCCACAGAACAACTCTCAATGAATTCAGAAAGATTGAGATTATACAAAGTAATTTCTCTGACCACAATGGAATGAAATTGGAAATCACTAAGGGCCAGAGAAACAGATTAGGCACAAAGATATGGAAGTTAAACAACATGCTCTTAGACAAACAGTGGGTCAAGGAGGAAATCTCAAAAGAAATCAGTAACTACCTTGAAACTAATGAAACATATCAAAACTTATGGGATGCAGCCAAAGCTGTCCTGAGAGGGAAGTTCATAGCCATAAATACATATATTAAAAAAGAAGAAAGAGCTAAAATTGAAGACCTAACTGCACACTTGGAGGAATTGGAGAAATAACAACAAACTAAACCTAAAGGAAGTAGAAAGAAGGAAATAACAAAGATTAGAGCAGAACTAAATGAAATAGAGAATAAGAAAGCACTAGAAAAAATAAACAAAACCAAAAGCTGGTTCTTCGAGAAGATCAATAAAATTGACAAACCCTTAGCCAGACTAACAAAGAAAAAGAGAGAATACATGCAAATATACAAAATAAGGAATGAGTAAGGGGATATCACTACTGACCCCACAGAAATAAAGAGTATCATAAGAGGATACTTTGAAAAATTATATGCCAACAAGAATGATAATTTAGAGGAAATGGACAAATTTCTAGAAACTACAAACAGCCTACATTGATGAAAGAAGAAATTGATGAACTCAACAGTACAATTAGAGTAAAGAGATAGACTCAGTCATCAAAAACCTCCCAACTAAGAAGAGCCCAGGACCAGATGGCTTCACAGCTGAATTCTACCAAACATTCCAGAAAGAGCTAACACCAATCCTGCTTAAGCTCTTCCAAAAAATAGAAGTAGCAGGAATATTGCCTAACTCATTCTATGATGCCAACATTACCGTAATACCAAAGCCAAACAAAGATACCACAAGAAAGGAAAATTACAGACCAATTTCTCTAATGAATCTAGATGCTAAAATCCTCAACAAAATACTTGCTAATCGCATTCAACAACATATCAAAAGAATTATACACCATGACCAAGTGGGTTTCATCCCGGGTATGCAAGGATGGTTCAATATAAGAAAATTAATCAATGTAATACACCACATAAGCAGATTGAAAGAAAAAAATCACATGATCATCTCTATATCTCTATAGATGCAGCAAAAGCATTAGACAAAATACAGCATCCTTTCCTGATAAAAATACTACAAAAGATAGGAATAGAAGGAAACTTTCTGAATATGATAAAGGGTATATATGAAAAACCCCAAATTAACATCATCTTCAATGTTGAAATCCTAAAAGCCTTCCCTCTGAGATCGGGAACAAGACAAGGATGCCCACTATCACCACTCCTATTTAACATTGCCTTAGAAGTACTTGCTTGAGCACTGATGCAAGAAAAAGATATAAAAGGCATCCAAATTGGAAAAGAAGAAGTAAAAATTTCATTATTTGCAGATGACATGATCCTATACATAGAAAGCCCTGAGAAATCTACAACAAAGCTTCTAGAACTTATAAAGTAGTTCAGTAATGTTGCAGGCTATAAGATCAATGCTCAAAAATCAGTAGCATTTCTGTACACCAATAAAGAGCAATCTGAGGAGGAAATCTGGAAAAAAATACCATTTACAATCATAACTAAAAGAATCAAATACTTAGGAATAAATTTAACTAAAGATGCAAAGGACTTATATACAGAAAACTACACAACACCGTTAAAGGAAATCAAAGAAGACTTAAATAAATGGAAAAATATTCCCTGTTCATGGATAGGAAGGCTAAACATCATCAAGATGTCTATCCTACCCAAACTAATCTACAGATTTAATGCAATCCCAATAAAAATCAACACTGTATTTTTTAAGGAACTGCAAAAACTAACTACAAAATATATTTGGAAAGATAAGAGGCCCCGAATCGCCAAAGACATATTGAAAAAGAAAAATGAAGTTGGAGGTATCATACTACCTGACTTTAAAACATACTACAAAGCTACAGTGATCAAAACTGCGTGTATTGGCACAAGGATAGACCTACTGACCAATGGAACCGAATTGAGAGTTCTGATATAGATCCCCGCATATACAGTCATCTGATATTTGACAAGGCCACCAAGCCCACTCAATTGGGAAAAATGGCTTCTTTAACAAGTGGTGCGTGGAGAACTTGATATCCATATCCAAAAGAATGAGAGAGGAACACCATCTCACACCTTATACAAAAATCAACTCAAGATGGATCAAAGTTCTAAATATAAGAGCCAAAATCATAAAGACCGTGGAAGATAATGTAGGGAAGCATCTACAGGAACTTGTAATAGGAAATGGTTTCATGAACATCACACCCAAAGCATGAGCAGCAAAATAAAAAATAGATAAATGGGATCTCTTTAAAATCAAAAACTTCTGCACCTCAAAGGACATTATCAATAAAATAAAAAGGCAGCCTACCCAATGGGAAAAAATATTCGGCAACCATATATCTGATAGGAGCCTAATATCCTGCATATATAAAGAAATCCTACATTTGAAATGAAAAGACAACCAACCATTTAAAAAATGGGCAAGTGACCTGAAAAGACACTTCTCCAAGGAAGAAATATAAATGGCTAAAAAGCACATGAAAAAATGCTCAACATCGCTAGCTATTAGGGAAATGCAAATCAAAACTACAATGAGATACTATCTTACACCCATTAGAATGGCAGCTATTAAAAAAACAGCAGACTCTAAGTGTTGGAGAGGATGTGGAGGAATAGGAACACTCATCTACTGCTAGTGGGATTGTGGAATGGTCCAGCCACTGTGGAGGACAGTTTGGCAGTTCCTTAGAAAACTAAAAATAGATCTTCTGTATGATCCAGCGATTCCACTGCTGGGTATATATCCAGAAGAATTGAAAGCAAAGATACAAACAGATATATGCACACCAATGTTCATAGCGGCATTGTTCACTATTGCCAAAAGTTGGAATCAACCTGGGTGCCCATCAACAGATGAATGGATAAACAAAATGTGGTACATACATACAATGGAATATTACTCAGCTGTAAGAAGGAATAAAGCACTAACACATGGAATAAAATGGATGAATCTTGAAGACCTTATGTTGAGTGAAGCAAGCCAGGCATTGAACTATGAACAATACAAGACCTCACTGATTTGAATTGAAGAACGTGAGCAGTCTCTGAGAACCATTGTCGGAAACATAGGTTAACAAGAGAGAGAAAGAGAAGAGAAGGTTGTGAGCCATCACCCATACGGACATAATCTATGGTGAAGTGATAGAGTATAGTTGCATATTGAAGGATAGGACAGGTGAGTAGTGATAACACTGGGTTTGGTGGTGCAGGGTTGACAGGTGGGTAGATTAGGAAGGGTGGGTTAGAATACCCAGATTACTGGGGGGAGAGATGGGAGAGGGACCAGGTGAACATGGGATTTGTGGGTATGAGGTTGAAAGTGCAGGAGTGGGAATGCTTTTATGGCAATATGACAAGGTAGTGTCACTGGTTTAGGGTGTTGGTTGGGGGGGTATTCAGGATGAGGTGCATCTGGAGTAGGCTTCTGGGGAGTGTGTGAGTGTTCATCACGTCATAATGTGTTGTGTCGGGGAGTGGAGACCCACATGGTCTTTGGGAGGACCGAATCACCCAGAAACAGACAGGTGGGGGTCTCTTATGATCAAGGGGGTGGGGATCCTAATAGAGGAGGACAATCAGCATGTCAAGACCTCTTGTTGCATGTAACTATGAATCTTGTCATCCAATGAGTCAAGACAGGGGTGTGTCATGTGGCCCAGCAGGATGGGGAGGGAGGAACAGATAGATCAAACGGGGGGTATTTAGTGGTCAGGGGAAATGGTTTTCATTACCTTACAGTGATGGACACAGGACATGGTAAGTATCATCAAAATTTATTAAATTGTACCATCTAAATTGTAAACCATACTGTAAACCATTGACAAGGTTTAGTAGCTCTGTTTCACTATCTGTATAACAGTTATAACAATGCTACCGTCCACATACAAAAAGGTTTTAATATGGGGTGAGGAAAGGGGGAGGAGGTTGGGTATATGAGAGTCTCTACTATTCTGTGTGTGACTTTGCTGTGACCTAAAATTTCTTTGAAAATTAAATGAAAAATTGGGAGACACTGGGGAGTGAGAGGGGGAAGGTGCCATGGTACAGACTGGACACCCAATAATGCAGTGATAAAAAGGAAAAATGTTTAAAAATTTTTTTTCCTATTTTTTGAATATCCCAATCCTTTAATTTTATTTTATTTTTAGTTTTTTTTTTTAAGTTTCCATGTATTTTATCTCTTACATTTAAACTTATCATTATTGTTTTATTTTCCTATTAATTGTATTTGGCTATTATATGGGCTTCATCTTTAAGGAAGGTTTGGATCACAGAAGGGGTACAACAGGGGCAGGGAGGATCATTAGTGGGGGGTGTCAGGGATGGGGGTTTCATGGGAGGAAGTTCACCTGAATATACATAAAAGATATATAAAATTGTTCAAATTATCAAGGGGTGGGGCATGGTCGCAGTGGGTGGAGAATCACTCAATAAATGAGAAAATTCTAAATTCTCAGCCTGGAGAGCTCTGCCACATTCTCCAAGGGAGCAGCAACAGTCCCCCAAGTGCAGGGGCAGTGTCTGGCAAAGGAGGATGGTTCACTAGTGGGTTCTTGTTATTGATGACTAGCCTTACGAGTCTTTGCTCTTGGAATTGAAACTTAGCCTACTGTTATGGGATGCTTAAGGGTTGCCACCTGAGAGCCTCCTTGTTGCTCAAATGGGGCCTCTCTCTAAGCCAAACTCAGCATATGATTGCATTACCTTCCCCCCAGTGTGGGAAATGACTCCCGGGGATGAGCCTCCCTGGCAACAAGGGATTGATAACAAGTGACAACTGGCAATACGACTGGGGAAAAACCTTGAATAAAAGGGGGAAAAGGTAAAGACAAATGAGTTAATATGGCTAAGAGACTTCAAAGAGAGTTGGGAAGTCATCCCAGAGGTAACGCTTCCGCACACCTCCGTAGGATCTCATAGAACACCAAAGTGGATATCACCCCAAACAGAGGGGCTCCTGAGGGCTCTGGAGACACCCAGGTCCTATATAAGGGGGGATAGCTCCAGAGATTGATGCCTTATCAGTTGGCTATACTTTGGAATCTGTGCTCCTGAGAGTGACAGAATAAGACTCAAATAAGTCCTCCCTGCACATGGTCCATCAGTCCCTTCTATTCAAACTTATATGTGGTCCTGGAGTTCGTAGGTGTACTTCCAGAGACTGGAGCCTTTGGCCTGCCCATGTGCCAGCTGTGTCTGGAATCTCGGTGGAGTTGCAACTCCTACTTTACGCCTCAATGGACTTACCCAAGTCACCTGGCGAGATGATGATGGACAATGGCCATCCTAGGGAATGGAGAGAGTCTGCAGCTGCAGGCAGGATAATCCCATCCATCTTATCCATGGGATATAAGCCCACTCTCACTTGGAGATGCAGTGGACATCACCATCCCAGACTCCTCAGGATTGGGGGAAGAGCTGTGGACTAGAGTGGACTTAATGGTATTCTGTTGTAGACATATTGTGATTCAAGCAATGGAAGAAATTACAACACTGATGTGGAGCCAGTGGCCACTGGACGCTTTTGGGGCAGGGAGAGAGAAAAGCAGTTGTAATACAGGGGCTTTTTCAGGACTTGGGAATTATCCTGAGTGACATTACAACGACAGATATAGGCCATTTTACATCAGCATATACCATGCAGAACTGTGTGGGAGAGAGTGTGGTCTACAATGTGAACTATGGTCCATGCTTAGTGGCAAAGCCCCAGGATGTGTATATCCATTGCAGGTGACGTGCCACAGTAATGAAAGATGTTTATGTGGAAGGTTGTGGGAGGTGTGGGAGGTGGGGAACATGGGAATCCCTGTAATTTTTGTGTAACATTTATGTAATCTAAGCATGTTTTAAAATATTAAACAAAAACAAAAAAAAAAGATAGCGAGCTGACGTGATGGGCTGGTGCGGCAAGCTGACACAACACGGTGACGCAACAAGGAGACACAACAAGAAAACACAATGAGAGATACAACAAGCAGGTAGCGGATGTGGCTCAAGCAAATTGGGTGCCTCCCTCCCACATAGGAGGTCCCAGGTTCGGTGCCCAGTGCCTCCTGAAAGAAGGCAAGAAGACACAGCACACAATAAATAGACACAGAGAGCAGACAGCAAGTACAAACAACATTGGGGGGTGGGGGAGAAATAAAATACAATAAATCTTTTTAAAAAATTATATTAAAAAAATAAGAAACTGAGGCCCAGGAGAAACAGGCCCAAGGTCATGCCACCAAGTCAAGGACTTGGCTGTGTGACTCCAGAAGCAAGAGGCTCAACTGCAGCTCCTGCAACCCAGTAGCCCTCAGCAGCTGAGTTTGCCTTCTCCCTCTGCCTCCCTCCCCTCTGCTTTACGTCCGTCTTTTCTTCTCTCCTTCTCCTAGTCAGTGGGCTTGGCAAAGAGGCCTGTACGAGACACCATGCTTGTGTCATAGCCATTCAGTTCTCTCCTGGCTGCCCTGGCAGCTGAACTAACAATGCACAGCACTCAGAGAACCCAACCATGATCGATTTCACAGTGACCTGCAGGTTTTCTCCACCTTTATCTCTTCCCAACCTTTGGACAGAACCTCAAAAAATTCACTGTGAGGCTTCTCCTGCACTCTGAAGGCCCCTGGAGACAATCCCACAGCCTTTCTCAGGAACCCACATTCTAGGGTTCAAGGGCTTAAATTGCCCATGTGAAGAAAGCAGATGGGAGCTATTTTCTACCAAGGTGAGATAGAGTAGGCTTTGGGAGGCCGACACTCCTAAGCCGTCAGAACCTTGCTATTCAATGTATGGTCCACTGGCCAGACCACCTAGGAACTGCTACAAGTGCAAATGTACAGGACTTGCCCCAAACCTACTGAATCAAAATCTACCTTTAAACCAAATCCACAGGGAATTCATGTGCCTGCTGAAGTGTGAGGAGTGCTGTTTGGGGAGAGAGAAGAGGGATGTCGTGCCAAAAGCAGGAGAATGGATGTTTCCTTCACAGCCTGGTGACGGGTAGGGGGCGGTTTAGATGTTTTCCACTTTAAGAAAATGAGACACTAGTGAGTAATACAGAAATCATGGGGCTTTTTTAAGGAATAAATTAACACTTAAAAAATCCAACAGAATAAACCAATCAGACATCACAGGCATGTATAAAACACTCCACCCAACAACAGCAGAATGCACATTTTCCTAAAAGGCACAATTTTCTACAGTGTACATAAAACATTCCCCAAGTTTAAGGATGATATGCTAGGACCTAAAACAAGTCTCAATAAATTTTAAAAGACTGCAATAATAAAAATTATTTTCTCCAGCTGTATGAATTAAAGTTAGAGATTGATAAAAGAAGAAAAATTAGAAAATTCACAAATATGTGAAAATTCAACAACACACTCATAAATAATCAATGGATCAAAGAAGACATCACAAGGGAAAATAGATAATACTTTGAGATGAATGAAAATGAAAACACAATATACCAAAATTTATGGGACACAGCTAAAGCAGTGCTTAGAGGGGAATTGATATCTATAATTACCTATACTAAAAAGAAAAAAGAAGAAAAATCACAAACCAATGATCTAAGCTTCTACCGTAAAAAAAAAAAAAAAAAAAAAAAAACTAGAAAAAACAAGCATACTAAACTCAAATTAAGAAGGAAGAAGGAAATAATAATGATTAAAGCAGGAATAAATGAAATAGAAAACTGAACATCTAAAAATAGAGAAAATCAAGAAAACCAAATGTTCATTCTTTTTAAAAAAAGTTCATACTTTAAAAAGATTAATTAAAAATGACAAACTTTTAGCTAGACTTAACAAGAAAAAAAGAGAGAAAACCCAAATTACTAAAATCAGGAATAAAAGAAGGGACACCAATACCTTATTAAGGTGGCAACACTCCCCAAAATGATCTACAGATTCTATGAAATTCCTATAAAAAAATTCAGATACCTTTTTTGCAAAAATGGACAAGCTGACTGCAATACGAATATGGAAATGCAAAGGACTTAGAATAGCCAAAATAGTCTTGAAAAATAAAAAAAAGAAGAAGAAAGTTGGAGCCCTCACACTTCCTAATTTCACAACTTCCTACAAATCAACTATAATTAAGACAGTCTTGTGTTGGCATAAGGATAGACATATAGATCAATGGAATAGAATTGTGATTCCAGAAATAAACCCTCACATTTACAGTCAATTGATTTTTTACCATTATGTAAGGACAATTAAATGAGCAAAGAATAAGCTTTTCAATAAATGGTACTGAAACAACAGGATATACACATGCAGAAGAATGAACTTAGACCCCTACCTCACACCATATACAAAATTAGTCAAAATGGATAAAATTATAAACCTCCTATAATAAAACATAGGTGTAAATCTTAGTTACTTTGGATTGGGTAGTGGCTCTTAGATGTGTCATCAGGAGCACAAGCAACAAAAGAAAAAATAGATAAACTGGACTTCATCAAAATTAAAAATTTTTGTTATTCATAGGGCACCATCAAGAAAGTGAAGAGGCAACTCACAGAATGGGAGAAAATATTTGCAGACCATATATCTGAAAAAGGAATAGTTCCCAGGATACATAAAGAACTCTTACAATAAACAATACAAGCATGTAACCTGATTAAAAATTGGGCAAAGGACTTGAATAAACATTTCTCCCAAGAAAATATAAAAATGTTCACAGAAGCATTGTTTGTCATATCCAAAAGGTGAGAACAACCAAATGTCCATCAACTGATGAATGGCTAAATAAAATGTGGTAAATCTATACAATGGGATATTATCCAGCCATAAAAGGAAAGAAGTACTGATATATATATTAAAACATGGATGAACATGGATGAAAATATATTAAGTGAAAGAATCCAGACACAAAAGGCCACATACTGCATGATTCCATTTACATGAAATGTCTAGAATAAGGAACTCCATAGAGAGTGGAAGCTGATTAGTGGCTGCCAGAGATTGGAGGGAGGAAGCAATGAGAAATGACTTTTTCCATGGTGATGAAAATGTTCTGGGAGTAGATAGTGGTGATGGTTGCACATCTTTGTGAATATACTAAAAACTACCAAACTACACTTTAAAAGGGTAAATTCTATAGTGTATGAATTATATATCTCATTTTAAAAGAGTGAATAAATGAGAGTTTGAATGGATAGTTGGTTGGATGGATGGATGGAGGGTAGGATGGATGGATGAATAAGTGGATGATGGAGAAATGTATAGAGGGTGGATGGATGGGTGGATAAATGAGTGGATGAGTAGAGAATTGAATGGATGAATAAGCTATAGATGGATGGAGGGATAGATACATGGGTGGATGGATGGTAAATTGATGGAGTGAGAATTAGATGGGTTGATGCAGAAATGGATAAATTAATGAAAACATTGATAAATCAAGAGCGGTGGAGGTTCCAGGCACAAAACATTTAATTCTAACTGCTATATTCCAAAGGATGTGAGTAGGCTGGGATGCATTCCATGAGAAGCAAGAAAACACCATAGGTTAAAGGTCTTCTTCATAAATATTTCCAGATAATCCCAGCTCCCCTCCCACATACATGCTGCATGGCTCCCTACTAGTCGTTCACTCCATTCCCTCTTACGCAGTCTGATATTCTCTACACTTTCTCACCTTTTGAAATATGGGTATTTATTGTTCTTTAAAAAATTTCTTATACCCCACTGGAAAGCAAGCTTTCAAAAGGAGGAAGGATTTTGTCTTGCTCTGTTCAGGCTGTATTCCCATCTCATAGAACAAGGATTGACTCATAGTATGTGTTCAATAAATATTTATGAAGTGAATGAATAAATATCTTTATCCCTGTGGAAAAGGAAGGTGGAGTCATTCTCACCCTATAGTTCAGACAAAAGAAAAGGTGCAGAAGACATCTCCAGGCATTTTGTGCAACCTCCTCATTATATGTGAAACCCAACTGAATAATCGGGGAAGAAAAGTGGGGATACAGGTCAAACTCAAGCTAGCTGGTCCCTTCCCACTGGAAAAGTGTCCCCTACCCCAACTCACTATTCCAAATAATGCTAAAATTTTAGGAAGACAAGGCAGAAGGGGGAACGGGAGCCTAGGAATACGCATGCAATTGACCTCCGATCCTGGAGTGGGTTGAGAAAGCAGGTGGTAAGGAGAGATGTCCAGAAGGCATTGACCCATTTTGACCTATTGATTTTCTCCCTGAAGGCTGAGTTGCCGCCTCCTTTCCCCCCACATGTAGCCATCTTCCCCCACGCCTGCTGTCTGCCCGAATGAAGGCTGCCCACCCAGCAGGGCTCTGCTGCGAGGGGACCTGCACGACCCCACCCAGTGGTCTCCCTCTCACTGTGCAGGTGCGCCTGTGCCTCTGCAGACGCGCCTTGTCCCCGGGACCGGCTCCCGTGCTCATCCCCACTCTGCAGCAGGCTCCCCACATGGGCCTGGACGCTCTGCGGCTTGGAAGAGACAGGCACCACGCAGTCTTTCCTCTGCTTTCTGCAGGAAAGACGCGGATGGCAGGATGCGTGGGTGGCGAGCACGGCGGGGACTGAGCTGGCAGGAGCGGACGTGACCGGGAGAACACGGAGGAGCCGCAGCGGCGGATGAGGGCCCACGGGGGACGACAAAGCGTGGCGCCCTTTCCACTTCACCTGCACAGCCCCCGGTACCGTGTCCACACCCCGCCTGGGGCAAGAGGCCGCTCCACTGGGTGCACCTGGCCCACAGAATCAAACTCTCCATCCGTGGTAATATTTAAGGGGAGGCTGGTCCACGAACAGCTCTTGTCAAAGGGCCCCAAAGGGGAAACAACCCAAGTGTCCAGCAGCTGAGAAGTGGATGAACAAAATGTGGCACAGCCACACAACGGGGTAATATTTGGCAATAAAAGCAATGAAGTGTTAATCCTTGCTACAAGATGGCTGAACCTTGAAAACATGACGTTGAGTAAAAGAAGACAGAAACAAACGGCCACACTATTACCTGATCCCATTTATATGATGCATCCACAAGAGACAAATCTATATACAGAACGTAGAATAGTGGATGCCACGGACTGGGGAAGATGGGGGGTTTGAGGGGTGAAGGCTAAATGGTATGAGGCTTCTTTTGGGGGTGATAAAAAATGTCCTAAGCTTCTTTCTGGTATGAGTGCACAACTCTGTGAATATATGAAAAAAACAACAACACTGAATTGTATACTTTAAATGGGTGAATTGTATGTTATGTGAATTACATTTCAATAAGATGGTTACAAAAAAAAATGTTTCAGGGCGAGACAAAAATCTCAGCAATCAAGATAAATTATATTTTAATGCACCCTTTAAAAATCAAAATTAATGCAAAAAATCCATAACGGGCAAATAGCAAAAATTTAATTAAAGACAGACTCTGACTCTGCACTTGTATGATGTGTCCTCGTTCACCAACCCCTCACCCCAGGCCTGCAGAATAAAATCCACACGTACTATAAACGCCCTCTTCAGTAGGTTGTTGCTTCTGGATTGTAACCTGGAAGGGTATATAAGGGGCTTATTCATAATATTCTATTTCTTAAGCTGGGATCCCTTGTGGGGGCAAGGGTGTTTATTGTACCACTCTTCATACACTTTTGAACGTTAGAAATAATTGCTAATACATTAAAATGCTAAAGTATTTGCTTCCAAAAATATTTAAAGAAAACATATTTTGCATTGCTATTAAAGAAGTTAAACCATCAAATAATCAATAAAACAAAACAACTTCCGCCCCCAAATTCTTCACTGGGGCATCAGGAATCCCAGGACAATTCACTCTTGCTCCCAGCACACCCATCTCAAATGTGTTCCCTGGGGAAATGCAGAGGTGGCGATTGGGGGTCGCGACCCATCTCATTCCCCCTATTTTAACATCGTCTCTATGCCAGGCCCTGTGCTGGGCACTGTGGAGTCAGAGGAGTACGGCAAGGCTCTAATGTTCAAGTTCATCGGCCCACCAGAGCGCTGATGGACAAGTAGGCAGATCCTGGCAGTACAGTCGTGATGGGCTGGAGTCAGTGGGGACATCTCGGAGGGCTTCCATAGGGAGGCCGCTTCTGAGTTGAGGGGTGGGGGATGACTAGATGGGGGAATGGCATCACAGGCAGCAGGAACAGTATAGGCAAAGGTAAAGAGGCAGGAATGAGCAGGCTGCATGAAGGAGATGGACCTTCTAGCAGGCATCTTGTACCATGATCTTGAGGATGCAGGACGTGTGCTAAGGACGCTGGAGTCAAATAGAGAAGCAGTTCTGGGTCCCCGTTGATAGCAGGGAAAAAGAAATGCCTCTGTGTTTTGTCACTTGGGTTTTCCGCATCTGGACTTAAACCTCAGTGGAACTCCAACATTGAGTTCTCACTGTTTCTTTATTGGGTGCTGTGTGTGAGGTGGCACATCTACATTAACGACACAGGTTAGGGCTCTGTCAGCAGCTGAGACATCTGTAACTTCGTCTTGGGCGTCCAGGGCTGACCCCTCACCTTGCCTATATCCAGAGATCGCCTTACTTTGGAACTCTGTCTATCTCCAAAACATATGCTCCTGACCATTAAGCTCTGCTTGCAGCTTCACATTCAGATGCTGTCCTTGGCCAACCATTGCATGACACACCTAGAAGATGCTCACAAGTACTTGGTCACAGGTGTCCAAAGGGAGGTCTGAAATGGCACCAGGTAAGTGTTCAGTATTGAACTGTATAGGCAAGAGTCAGAGCAGGAGGGACCGGGTACAGGGTCATGTCTCCCAAACCTCCACTGCCTGCTCCTGCTGAGGTAACTAACGCCTGAGTCTGACCAAGGCTGGCATGCAGTGAGTCTGGGAGCCAGCAGGAGACATGCCTGTTTGGAGAGCCAGCTCGACAGGAGAAGGAAGGACTTTTCAGTCACTCAGTAGCCTCCAGGCAGAGGCTCCTATACTGATTCTGTATTAATCTCCAGTGGAACTTCATAACACAGTGCACCTGCCAGAGTCCCCCTCCCCACCCCCAAGAAACTCAGATTCCATGCAGGTCAGGGGGCCAGAATGGTTAAGCACATAGGTCCTGGAGCCCATGTTAGGTTCAACTCCAAACTCTAGTCCTTCTTAGCTGTGTGACCTTGGGTTAGTTACCTTGCCTCTCTATGCTGAGGTTCTTCATCTGAATAATGGTTCTCCCCATTATTCAAGATAATGGCTTCATCTATCTTACCAAGGCTATTGAGAAGGTTAAAAGAATTCAAATGTATTAAGAGCTTAGAACACAGCCTGGCCCTCAGAAAACATACAAGTACCTATGGTTATTATCCCGCATTAGCTATAGCTTTAAAAAGCTACATGAACAGTGGACCCTAAGTTAAACCCTGGGCTATAGTTAATAGTATAATTATAAAAATGTGCTTTCATCAATTGTAACAAGTGTTTCACACCAGTGTAAGGCATTTATGATGGGGTGGTATACGGGAACCCTGTATTTTACGTATGATTGCTCTGTAAACTCACAACTTCTCTTACAAAGGGAAAAAAAATTCCCTAAATTAGAGTTGAGAATGATGGTAATAGGAAAAGCTGGCATAGTAGAAAGAACAGTCTTGGGCTTTGACAGATCTATGAGCTGTGTGACCTTGGGTACACTTAACCTCTCTGAGCCATGAATGTCCCATTTGTAAAATGGGAATAGCTACCTTGTTGAAAAGGCTGGCAGTATTAAAGACACAGGACCCCACACGGTGCTTTGCACATAGCAGATGCTCAACAAATCACAGGCCTTGTTGTTAAGGTCTCCCAGAATAGGAGAGTTAGCTCACTTCACCTGGGACTGGTGATTTTAGGTTGTGAGTGAGTGTTCCTCTTTCCCTGGATGAAATCGGTTCCCTGCATTTCCAAACAGGAAATTCATTTTCACTTGTCACAGCAAAGTGCCCAGTACCAGCCCTTGCTGACTGCTCAGTGCTCTACGGAGCCCGTCCATCCCTCCAGGCTCCCCCAGGAGCCTGAATTGCAAAGGAAAGACAAGGGAGAGCTGCCTTCCTCACAGGACCCACTGCTCTGACGGGGTTTGCTGGCCCCAGTGTCTCTCCCCAGCTTTCCTAAGTCCCAGACAATGTCTGGGATGCACAATCCATAACCCTGGCGAGGAGCTTCTCCCGCTGAGGCAGCAGCAGGCTCCTGTTCAAAGAGGCTGGCGAGATGCACAGCTCGCATCAGTCCATGGTGCAGAGGCTTTAGCAGTGACCCACGCCGAATGCTCGAGCAGATATCATCGCATACACGGTCGCCATGTCGACCACCCACCTGGGGCTTAGCTCAGCCAGCTCTGTGATGGGAGCTGGACCAGGCAGTCGGCCTGAAATCGTCTCCTGTCTCTATCCTCTGGCCTCATCTAGACTGTGAGCTCCTTGGGCTTTGGGAATTTGCCTTTTATTTCCCTGACTCTCCTATGGCCCCACCGTGGTAAGCCAGATAGAGCAGAAAGAGCTAAGCTGCCTCCGCTGTGACTCACTGGCTGGGGGGCCTTTGACAGGCCCTTTATCTCTGTGGTCTCTGGGCTTCTCAGGTGCAAAAAGGGAGGTCAAGGTAGTATCTCACTAAGGGAAGTTAGGAATGACTGATAGCATTTATAGAAAGCACCTTTCAGATCTAAAGGGATTATGCAGCGCCAGTTTCAAATCATTCCCTAGACGTCAAAGACCTGTTGATTAGGTTGATGGGGGACATATCTCTCAGGATGTGTTTTTTGCAGAGGCAGAGAAAAAAAGGTCCCAAGCAGCATAATGTGATGGAAGGACCACTCATCTCCCTGCCCGTCTTGGCAGCTTGAGGGTGGCACAGGCAGCGAACTAAAATTTCCTGAGCATCTATTCTGAGCCAAGAGCCAAGACAACATTTTATCAAATAATCTTTACAGTCACTACGTGAATGAGTTAGTATTGTCCCTGTTTTACAGATGAAAAAAATTGGGATTCCTTCACATCTACTAGGATGCCTAGAATCAAAAACGTCAGATAATAATAAGTGTTGACAAGGATGTAGACAAATCGGAACCCTCATACACTGCTGGTGGGCATGTAAAATGGTGCAGCTGCTTTGGAAGAGTCTGACAATTCATCAAACAATTAACGAGAACTACCATAAGACCTAGCAATTCCATTCCTAGGTATATACCCAAGAGAAGTGAAAATACACCCAAGCAAAAGCTTGTACACAAACGTTAATAGCTGCATCATTCATAATAGCCCCGAAGTGTAAACAACCCAAATGTCTATCGCCTGATGAATGGATAAACACAATGAAGTTCTCATACAGGCTACAAAGTGGATGGATCTTGAAAACATGTTGCTAAGTGTAAGTAGCCAGTCACAAAAGACCACACTCTATGACTCCATTCATATGAAAGTCCAGAATAGGGAGATCTATAGAGAGAGAAAGTAGATTAGCAGTTGTTTAGACTGGGAGGGACCATGGGGGAATAGGAGGGTGATAGCTACAGGGTATGGGGTTTCTGTATGGAAAGATGAAAATATTTTCAAATTGAGTTTAGTGGTGGTTGCATATAACTGTGAATATACAGAAAACCATTGAATCATACACTTTGAATGGATGAATCGTATGGTATGTTTATTTCATCTCAATAAACTGTTAATTTAAAAAAAGAAAAAGAGAAAAAGAGAAAGGAATGAGTGGGCTATTCCTGCGGGTCCCGGGCCATCTGGGAGAACCTCTCTTCTGGAGGAGGGCAGGGCCACGGGGTGGAAGATGCCCGGGTCCCTGAATCACCGTTCGGAGACAAGCCTCCCACTGCTTTGTCAGAATTTGGGGGTCTTCTTTACTACAGCTGCTAGCAAGACATTGGAAATGAAAGCTTGAGAAAAGGCTCTGCCCCTGTGAAACGGGGGCTTATGAGAAACAAAAGCTACTGAACGGGAGTGGGAAGCCCTGGGTCTCACAGGCAGACCTCAGCACATCTGACCCCTCGGGAACTTCCTAAGCGATATCCATGGTAAAGGAGGATGCAGCCATGACACCAACAGCTGCCCCCAAATCCCACCGAGGATCAGGAAATGGCTGCAAGCCGCTGTCAGGGGAAGAAGCAAACAGAAAAACTGCCAGGCTTAACAGGGTCCCTGAGGATGCGGAGTCACCGGTACTGGGATTCAGCCACCACCCCTTCCTCTTGCTTCCCGCTGCCACTACCCCAGCTGAGAAGCAGACACTACGACTGAAATGTATCACCCACTTCCCAAGCGCCGGGCACGGTTTTCGCTCTTTGCATGTATCATCACATTAATCCTAGCAGGCATTTCCTGGATGTGTGCAGCGGCGTTCGAACCAACAGCTGCCAGATTAATCTTTTCAAAGCAATGCTTTGAACATGTCACTCCCCTGATCAAAACCATCAAAGCCTCTTTCTGGCCTAGAGAGCAGAGTCTAAACACCTCAGCAGGACCTTAAATTCTCTCTGAAACCTCCTAGATACCTCCTCATCAAAACTCTTATTACAGCCCACGCCAGTGATTCCCAAATGCTAGTGTACATCAGAACTCCTGGGAAAACTGCTGAAAGGCTGATTCCCAGGCCCCCCACCTCCTAAACAAAAGTAGCTGGTGATGGAGCCCAGGAATCTGCATTCTTAATCAGCTCTATGAGTGATTCTGATGGAGTTGGTCCCAGGACCACACTTGAATCACTGGTTTTACACGCTAACATATGAGAATTCAAACAACCAACCATCCACGTCCTGTTGCCAACTAGACTTCCCATCAGAGAGAAATCAAGTCTTGGGCTAAGGCCCCTGGTACAGCACCTAGCGTTGCCTTAGGTCTCATCTTCCCCACTAGACAGCAGGCCTCCTGAAGAGGTAGCCCTTGCATATTTCTCTCCTCCTCCTCCTGGCTCCTGCCTTCTCTCCATCACAGCCAGTACCCAGCACAAGGCCTGACGCAGAGCAGGGCTCAATAAGTCCTTGCTGAAGTGAAATCTCTCTCTTCACGCAATCAACAAAGTTGGCTGGGGATAGGCAAGGCAAAGGGGCACAGTCCCTTGTCCAGTCCACAGGGAATTCACAATGTGATCACCATCTCTAAAGCGGCTAATTTTGTCAAGGCATTTGCAAGTGGCCCACTGTTTATGGGGCCACTTTCTCTAACCTTTCTGCCTTTCCCTAGGATTTCCAAGCTTTATGATTTTTTTTCCAAAAAAAAATTTCTAAGATTTTATTATTCAGCTTCACTAAAGTAATTGGAGAAAACTTTAACTTGAGGTTTCAATTAAAACTCTGGCAATGAGTTTGGCACTGCCAGATTGAACACTGGTAGTTGAGAAAAGGCCGTTTTTCTAAAAATATCAAGTCAAGAATTTTCCAGTTCCCAACCACTTGAAAGAGAAGCTCCATATGCAGGGAGCCCTGGTAGCAGGCATTTCACTGCAGAAATGGGCAAATCTGGGTGTTCTCCAGCCATGCTGGTCTGAGGCTGTCCTTCTAACAGGTGTGGACAATAGAAAGTAAAACCCGTGCCAACCTCTGGACACAGAGGCAGCTAGAGACGGAGGCTGAGACCAGAGTGATGCCTCTACAGACCGAGGGTTGCCGGCAAACTCCTGAATTCTCCCCCACGGGCTTCGGAGAGAGCATGGCCCTGCAGGCACCACAATTTTGGTCTTCTCAACTTCAGAACTGTGAGACAAAAAATTCTGCTGTTTTAAGCCACCAAGAGAAAACAGAGGCACTGAGGTGCCAGCAACTCGGTAAAGGGTGCTCAAAAAGGCATGGCTGAGCCCTAGGAGGAAGCTCAGACGCGTCTCCTGGCAGGGTCTCCCTTACCAGGGAGCCAGGCTGTCACCTGGCTTCCTCTGGCCAGCCCAGGCCCAGGCCCTGAGGCTGCCTGCTTAGCACTTTCCAGGGTGGGGAGCTCACTACCTCCAACAAGGCAATTCATTCTGGTTCTAGGCAGCAATAGATTTTTTTTCTTTTTAGGAGGTACCAGGAATTGAACCCAGGACCTCATACATGGGAAGTAGGCGCTCAACCACTGAGCTACGTCCGCTTCCAGCAATAGACTTTTAAAACTATTTCCTTATGTGGATTAGAAATGGGTCTTTTCCAATTTCTACTGTGCATTTTTCTCCTGCTCTGTGCTGGGGCCGTGCCTTCATTATTTTTAAACATCAAAACAACCCTCCAGGGACAGCTTCATCAAACCCGAGACCTAGGCCGCAGGATGTGTCCAGAGAGAATCAGACAGAACTGGGCTCCTCATGCCCACTCCGCCATTCAGAACTGGGCGGCTACTGGAAACAACCTTAGCCTGTGCCCTCTGTATAATGGGGCTCATATGCCAACACTAATGCCCTTTGCAAAGCAACACTGTCAGGCCAAGAATGCAGAGAAGGGACTTAATAAATGATCCTTCAACTTTCCCACTTTAGCACAGAACAATAAACATTTGAGCTTGCCACGTCAATGAGACACAAAAATAATGATTAAAGAAAAATGTAACAGAACTGGCTTTAAAATGGCAAAGAATAGAGAGAAACTCTATTAGTTCTTAGAAAGAAAAGAAAATATGAAACTTTATTGGACCTTATTATGTGCTGGCCTGTATGCTCAGTACTTTTGAGTTTTCTATGCTACTTTTACAACCTAAAAGGAAGGTGCCGTTATTCTCACTTCATGGATGAAGAAACATGCTCAGAGATGTTGAGCAACTTGCCCGAAGTCACGCAGTTTTTAAGCAGGAGATTCAAGTTCAGGACTCTGGACGGCCCATCCAGTCCTCTTTACACTGCAGCATGTGGCCAAGCAAGGTTATGATCAGTGTCTGTGCAGCCCTGGAATCAACGCCGGCCACGCTGAGAACTGCAGATCCATGGGGAGCACAGCACCCAAGCTTGCAAAGTAAACCCTGAAACAGCTTGGAGAAGGAGCTGCAAGGCTGCCAAATCAGTCTGAAGGAGGACTCAGTGGAGAAGGAGGGGAGAGGAAGACCGGCTGCAGAGACAGGTTTTTGAGCGTCTTTTCACAAAATCTAAAAATTACTAATCTTCTACATGTCAAAAATATTTTTTGTCAACACATGCAAGAACACCCTGCTGAGATGCAGCCCAAATGAGCAGATGGGTGAGTTCACAGACTTGCAGATGGTGGAGTTGGAAAAGTCCCTGATGACAATCTCCAAAGGACAGGCCCAGAAACCCCACCTCCACAGTGGCCCTCCCTTGAGCTGAGTGGCTTTAAATACCTTCCTGGGAGGCTACAGTCTTCTGGCCTTGGACAGAGTCATGCTCTTGGAAAGCAGGGCTGGGGAAGGTCTTTTGTGTCTTACAACGACATCCTCACTCTGCTTTCAGCTCTTACCTCTTTTCTATACTTCTCTCCCTTTTCCACTTGCTGCTCCACAAGCACCTCACCTTTAGGTGATACCATCCCTATTTGACAGGCAGGCACTTATTCGAGGCCACAGAGCTACGATTCGATTGAGTCAGGAGGAAATAATTATACCCCAAATCCACCTGTCTTCAAAGACCACGAGTTTAGCACGGTCCCCCAACTGCTTCTAGGAAAATACACTCTCCATTTTGTCCTTTGGAAAATTAAGACCCATGAATGCCATATAAATTGCTTTCAAATAGGATGGTAAGAGCAAAGATAAAATTAATGTACAAAAGTAGAGACATAAATCCCAGTATATTCCTAACTTGGGCTGCAATTTGGTTCTGTGCGTCCTGTGGCCAAAGCAAAAAGAGAAACAAGATGATCTGCACAACCAGCAGCGGCCATGAGTAAGAATTTGACCAGTAAGAATTTGCAGGTATTTGTGTCGGTTTCCCATGGGACGAGGGAGTCAGGGAGCAGAGAGACCCGCTCTCAACCTTCCCTGCATCAGCTTCTTAGGATGTGCGTGGAATGGCACATCCGAGCCAAGCTTACTGAGTGCAGCTGGGTGGAGCTGACGTAATGTGGCCCGAGCACAAGACTCTTGGGTGCTCTAAGCTTAAGTCAGTGATAAGATCAACCTCTTTGCTACTCAAAGTGTGGTCCACGGCCCAGCAGCATCAGTACCACTGGGAACATTGTTAGAAACACAAGACGCTCAGCCCCCCAAACCTAGGACTCAGAAATGCTGATGGGGTCAGGGGAAGATGCATAAACACATCACAGTTTAAGAAATACTGCTCTAGAGAGCTGGCTCCCAATTACCCCACCCTTGAAGACCCGGTGCTCATTAAAAATACAGACCCGTGGTCCTCGACCTTGGCCGCATGTTGGCATCACCTCGGAGACTTCAGAAGACTAGATCAGAATCCACATATACTGATCTGTTTCACCTGACGTGTGGCCTAGGTGGCAGGATTTTAAATCTTTCCAGGTGATTCTACCGTGCAGCCCAGATGGAGACCCACTTGGCCAGAGCATCAGGAGTCCCCCTCAATATCTCATGCTGCGAAGTCAGCAGGCACCATGGTGGTGGTGAGGTTGGGTTTAGAGTCAGATCTGGGTTGACTTGGCCTGTGACCTTGGGCAAGGCACCTGGCCATTCTGAGCCATGTTCCCTTTATCTATAAAATGGGCTTTTCAACTGTTAGCTTTCAGAATTAGTTTGTTAAAGCTGACGACCTGTGCACAGCAGAGGCTCCTGACCCTGCCTGAGTGGTTTTTCACATAAGCTGATGCCCAGTTCTTATCCCACACCAACTAGATGAGATGCTCCAGGCACAGAAACCAAGTCTCAGAGTGTTTTTAAACCTCCACATGTGGCTCTATTTGCAGCCAAGGTTGAGGATCACTGATTGAAACATCAAACATAGCACCTGCACATAGTAGGTGATTTTCTAAGGTTATGTACCATTCCTCATGTTAGGCTCTAATGTTCATCTAATTCATTCAGCTAGCATGCTCCTTGCTAAATCTCTGTAACAGCCAAAACCCATAGGAATTGACCAGCAAGGTTGTAATTTTAGACATACGAGCAGGGCTGGCAGTGACAAGCTTAGGGGGGCAGGCAGCTCGCCCTAACTGTCAGCCAGGTCTGCTTTACGCTACAACAAGTTTCCGGAACGTCCACAGGGATCTCATTAGACCTGCAAACTCTTCCTGAGGCCTGTTAGACAAGAACAAGTCATGAATCACTGTCCACACGCTGACAACGTAACACTTCCGTGAAATATTGAATCCCAAGAAAGAGTGTTCTTAGAGTTGACTGTGGCATTCTAGTGACACCTCTGACATGAAGTAGACATGGGCCCTTAGGAAAGTTGCTCTCCCTCTCTGGCCTTAGCATTCTCATCTATAAAATGGGGGCAATGGTGTTTGTTATGGAGTGTTCCATGTTTTAGTTTCCAGGCTGCTGACACTAATGCCATACAACAGGCTGACATGGCAACAGGAATTTATTGGCTCTCAAATTCAGAGGCTAGAGGGCTCACTTTCTCCCAGGTTCATGTCTTCTGGCTGGCCAGCAATCTTTGGGGTTCCTTGGCTTTTCCATTACATGGCAATGTACATGCTGGCGTCTCTTTCTCTTGCAGGTTCAGTTGACTCACAGCTTGACTGGTCCCCAAGGCTTCTCTTCTCCGTATCCAAATACCTTTGCTTGTAAGAACTTGGCCATACTGGACTGAGGCCCACCCTCACTCAGTTTGGGCACATCTTAACTAATAACATCTTCAAAGGCCCTGTTTATTAATGGGTTCACACCCAAGGACAAAAGACCTGAACATGTCTTTTGTAGGGGACTTGATTCAATCCCCCAAAAGTCTAGATGAGCATTTCCGAAATATGATTCAAGGAATGAGCATGGAAGCTTCTCAAATGAAAAATGAAATTGTGATCATATAGGTAAGAAAAAACTAGGTTAAATAACATTAGAATTTACAGAACTTTTCAGAGCCTTTAAATCTTTTAATATTCTCATGTATATTGTAAATGGATATTGTCTATAACATATCCTAAACTTATTTTAGTATGAAATTATTTTGTTTCATGAATATCTAGAGTTTCCTAAAGTGGGGTCCACAGATCGTCCACTAAGGGAGGTATAAATAGCATTCAAGGGGTTGGCCCATGAACTTGGAAGGAAAAATACACATTTATTTTCACTAATCTTTAATTCAGTGTTGTTCAGCTACAGCCCATGAGCGAAATCTAGTCCCATTGACTGGTTTTAGAAATAAAGTTTTATTGAAACACACTCATGCCTATTTGTTTAAATTTTGTCTATGGCTGTTTTGGTGCTAAAGTAGCAAAACTGAAAGGCTACAACAGAGACTGTAGGTTTTGTGAACCTGAAAAGCCAAAAATATTTACTATCTGGCTATTTACACAAAAAGTTTGTTGAACCCTTCTGTAATTGAACTTTACAATTTCCTTCAATTGTGAACATTGGCAAGCTACAATAGTCTTAGTAACCTGTGACTTTGTCACCTATAAAAGTCACAGCTATTTTAATGTCACATTATAAGTGTAACACATATCTGAAAATAACAGTTATGCTCTACACGACTTTGCAATTATAGTAGCTATTACACCCGCTCCTGGGTCTTGTTATTTAATGTGTTAATAAAGATGCACATAAATTACTATTTCAGATTTTGTTTTGAATTTTGGTAAATCTATTTCAGTATAACTGGCTTCCTGTGTAATCCTGTGCATTTCACTTTATGCATTTAAAAACATCTTTCCAAGAATTCCACAGGCCACAGCCAACAGGGGCATTGCACCTGAATGCTGACCTCAAGAGACTGGTTTCCTAAGCTCCCAATTGGAAATGGCACTTTCCTCGAGCATTTCTCGGCTACCCCAATGCCTGGGGAGGTAGATAAGAGAAAACAGACTCTGAAACAGGATTCACAACTGCCGATTTTAATCTGGAGGACATGTCCTTACCATGGAATCAGTGTGAGGGCTGTTCCCTCCCTGGCCCTCCCAGCATTTCTGGGCAGCCACCAGGAGTGTGATTCCACCAATAAGGACACAGTTCCCAAGGCTCTCCCGGCCCGTGGGCAACACAGGCTCTGGCCCCAGCAGTGTAGAGAACGGTAGTAGGTTTCGATTTTGTTGTAAGAGGCAACAGGCCCACTTGCTGGTTTTCTGCCTGTACTTCTTTTCAACAGCTGGGAGGAGGAGAAATGTACACAGGTCCTGGCGGAAGGTCAGGTACTTGCAATCTCATTCCTACTCATCTCCAGGCCAGGTAGGGGACTCTCACAGTGGGGTCGAGTTTTTACATCTACACACTGGAGCTACTGCAGCCTGCTCTGATGATGGTGATGGTGATGATGATGATGATGATACTTTATGAGGCTCTAGGGAGATCATGGATCTGAGAAGCTTGAGCAATTCTATAAGGAGCTAACAATTAGGGTAGGTGTTGATACCATTTGTTTCTTCAGCATGATTTATTGAGCACTTACTATAGGTAACCTAGACCCTGCTCTAGGTGCTGGGGATGGAGTAGAGAAAAGGAAACCAAGTCTCTGATCCCATGGAACTTACTTTAGTGGGGAAAAGATGAGCAATGAACAATAAGCAAACACACAAGATAATTTCAGAGAAAGAAAAATTCCGTGCAGAAGATGTATAGTGGTAACAACACTGAATATAATTACACCACTGATTTCCATATCTGAGCATGGATGCAAGGGGAATTTTTAGGTAGTACATGTTGCTATAACAAAATAAAAAAAAAAACCAACAAGACAAGACAAAGAGTGAAATCTAATATGAACTATGGACTCTAAGTAATAGTACAATTATACTATTCTCTCATCAATTGTAACAAAAGCATCACACTAATGTAAAATGTTAAAAATGGAGGTGGGTATATGGGAATTCTATTTTCTGCATGATCCTTCTGTAAACCTACAACTTCTCTACATTAAAAAAAAAAATAAGAAGAAGCTATCCCAGAGAGCCATGGTTGAAGGGGCAGGTTGCTCTAACTTGGGTGGTTAAAAAGACCTTTCAGTGGCTGATTTATGAGGGTCCAAAGAGGCAGCCAGGAGATGTGCAGCAATTGTTCTCCAGGCGGAGGGAAGAGCTGGGACAAAGGTCCAAAAGTGGAAACAAGATCTTGATGTTCAAGGGGGGAAAAGCAAGGCTGTTGTGTTTGAAGTGGAGTTGTCAAGAGGAACTCAGGTAGCAAATGAGGATGCAGGGGCACGCTGGGCTGAGGAGCCAGGATTAAGGGCGGTGGGAAGCAACTGTAGGGTTTTGAGCAGGGGAGAAAGACATGATGCTTCCCACTGCCCGCGGGAAGAACTCAAGCTCCTCCCGAAGCCCAAAGAAGCTGCCATGACCCACCTCTCTCACCTCTCCTCTGACTCCTCTCTCTGATGGTCTCATAGCTCTGGGCATGTCAACTTGGCCTCTCTTCCCCTGGGGGCCTCACAAGTGTTTTTCCCTTGGTCTACACTCTTCATCTAGCTCACTCCAACTCATTCCCCAAGGTGTAACTCAACTTGGGTGGTCTTTTCTGGCCACACCAGGTTGTCTCTAAATGCCCCAACATACTCTGGATGGCCCCTCTGAAAGACTCATTGGAAGCACCCCCATGTCACATGCAGAGGTGAGGAACTGGCTCTGTCTCCCCAGTATCCAGGGGAGTTTTAAGGAAGGGAGTAGGTATTCAAAACCTACCTGCCTGAGTGAATCTAATTGTGATTTTCTGAAGAACAGGGCAGGAGAAGAAGACCCTCTGGAAGTCTATCTTTCAGCCCTTTGACCTAGCCTCAAGGAGGTTAAGGAGGGCCGTGTCATTCTCCTGACTTTTAAACTGGCTGAGAACCTGCAGGCCACCCTGTCCTTGGCTCAGGAAGGGCAGCACAGGGGAGAGCCCACCCATTCCCAGCCCTTCTGTCCTCCTTGCCAAGCTGGGAGGGACTGAACACAGCCTTGTTCTTGGCACACACGCTGGCATCTCCCAGGCAGCCCAGGGCTTGGGGTACTTGTTTCCGCTTCCCTCCCCCCTTACTTCTTCCCTCTTGTGACCACCCCCCCCCAAAACCATCTTTTGCTGCCTGCTTTTCCCTTCTGTTCCCCTCCAGGAGAAAGACTCCATTTCTAAGACTTGTGCTTTGCCAGGGCTGCTTGCCACAGGGTTGTCTTCTCCCCGAGACGCCTGCCAGACCACTGCCGGCTCTGAGGCAAGCGCCGCCAGCCCTCCCTCCCCTCGGCATCCGAAGGCAAGAGCCTGGAGCTTCCAAAGCAGAACTGCGCCGTGTCCTCCACTTAGCTGGTTGCCTCCTGATGGGCAGCCCTGCCGGTCACATGCCAGCAGGCCGGCCTGAGGGCCGGGAGGATGCTCAGAGGCCACAAGATCCCAGCAGAGAGCACGGCGAGAGGAAGTGCTGGCAGGACAAGGGCAGAGCTGACAAGAGGGGGCGAGGATGGCAGCGAGGGAAGGAAGGAGCTCAGGGAGGAAGTGGAGAGGAGCCTGGGCAGACAGGGGAGACTGGAAGGCCACAGGCTGGGACGGAGACCCGGATGATAAACAGAAGAGGAAGGGAGGAGGAGGAGAGGAGACAAGGCGTGATCACCAAACGGTGTTTTTCTTAGCACAAGGTAGCTACAGAACCCTTTTAGCACCTACTCCATTCCTCCTAATCAGGGCTTTTCTTCCCAGGTATTATTATTAATTCCCATTTTCCAAAGGAGGAGGTGGAGGCTTGGAGAGGCAAAAAGATCACATATTTCTCCCTGAATCTCCAGGTTATAATCTGGCTTTGGGGAACAAAGCAGGTTCTGGCAAAGTGTTCGTTGCATGAAAGAATGAATACATCAATTAACAGATTCAGCATGTCTAACACTAAATCCTGTTTTTTCTTCTTTCCATTATATCTTCCTGCATCACTCTCAACAGGAAACACACACATGGAGGGAAGAACAGCGTAGTTAAGTGAACAAATGTGATTTATTCCTTTCCGTATGTTTCTCTGCATTTTGCTGGCAGGGCGGAAGAGCCTCTTCCTTGTCTCACTCGAGCCGTCAGCCCTGCAAATCAGCGTGCCCGGTAGCCGCTGCCTTCCAAAACTCATAAAGAGATCTCTGCCACCCCCTCGTCCTTCCCCCACGTAGGGAGGGTGATGGGCAAACATCACCAGCCTCAGCATGCGGACTTTCGAAGTGCACGGAGAACACTGAGAAATACCCACAGGTGGAAGGTGACTGCCGGTGTACGTATTTAATCCCATAGCTATGAGCTGGGGGCAGCTCTGAAATCATCCCATCCAAACCGGATCCTTACCACACTAAGAAGGCTTAGGAGTGACATTCCCAGGATTACAAGACTAGTAATATCAATAACCGCAGTCCTTTGATTCTTACTCATCCATTCAAACAAATGCTGCCAGGCACCGACAGTGCCAGACACCACGTTAGGCACTAGGTAAACGCTGGTGAAGAAAGCAGCCGAGAGCCAGGGAATAGATGTGCGCTGAACAAGACGGCAAGCAAATAATTACGCATTGGGTCACCTGGCACGGAGGAGGTGGTAAATGCTATAAGGACACCTGCTCTGCAGATGACGTGCGGGGAGGGAAGGATTTTCCAAACAAGTGACGCCGGGCTGAGAACTGGGGAAAGAGGAGGCAGTTTCCAGGTGAAGAGGGATAGGGAGGGCACCCCTGGTCCAGCAATTTGGAGATAAAAATACCTTGCATTGCAAATTATACCCCAAAGTTAAGAAAACCAAGGCTCAGATTTAACGTGACTCGATAATAACAACCATGTCTGAACATGTGCCAGCTACTAGCACAAAGCAGTTCCCTTATATAATTGGACTGATCCAGCCTCTCGTGAGTGCTATGCAAGAGGTTCTTACAATTCACTCTCGCCAGCATCCCCATTCCCATTTTAAAAAACGGTTTGCATAACAGAGCATTAGGTGCCTCATATTTTCCTTCTGTCTTGCAAAAGTCATTTCTCAACATCCACTTCCAGGGGAATTTCTTCCACACAAACCTAAGCTGCTATTCCGTTTCGGGACTTCTGGCTCCTCCCCACTCCCTAGGTACTGCTGCCCTAACAGCCTTGGCCCCACTCTTCCCGGAGCTTTCTGCACCCTCCCACCTCCTCTGCCTGCTAAGTCCTCCCACCTTCACTGGGGTGCAGGACTCTGACCCTCCTGCCCTAGCTGCCTCCACACCTCTACTCCCAAAGCACTCTGCCCCTGCCTCGCTCATAAGGCAGTTCTTTCCTTACACATCTGTTTTGATGCCTGGAATTCGAGCTCCTTCAGTTCCAAACTAATATTTACAAATCTCTGAACTGAATTGATCCCACCAGCATAGTCCCTGACCTACCCTTCCACACCACCCGGTGTATTTTTCTGTCTATGGATGTGCCCAGGACATCTCACCAGCATGGAAACATAGGCAGAATACTGAAGAACTGTCCACTTTGAACAGAGAATGTCATTATTTGTTCTACTGTTCTATTGTGTGGCAAGGCCTTGTGGATGGGGCAAAATGACGCTCCTTGTAATGAGGCAAAAGGCAGAATTTATTCAAAGTGGCAGAGCAATGCCTGGTCTTTAAGCAACTGAAGTGGATTTCAACATGATTCAAAGGGAAAAAACATCAACCGAGCTGCAAAGACAATGGCCATAAAACGTGAGTTAGATAACCAATCACCAAGATACGTTCTCGTTTCAACATCATACTGACACTATGGGGCTGGGTCCTCGTTAGGAAGAAGACACACTGAGAGATGGAGCAGAGCTAGGAGCATCCTTTCAAAGAGTGATGATTAAGAACGCATAGAAGGGAACGGGGTCCAGCTGAGTAGGTGAGCGTCTGCTTCCCATGTACGAGGTCCCGGGTCCAATCCCCGGTACCTTCTAAAAAAAATACATCGATCCCAATAGTGAACATGGTACATACATCATTTACATTATCAAGAATTTGGATATGAATTTTTCAATTAAATATATAAATGGAAATATGCTCAATTTGCTATCAAACTCTAAAACAATGTAATGCATTTATATTATCTCTATTGTCTATCTTGTTCTATTACAGACTACCTGAAGACAAGAATGTGACTCCTTAAGTCTCTTATTCAATATGTGGCTACATCCTCGGAAATGAGCAGGAAAATCCCAGTATCTCTCTAAGTAGGGCTAAGTCCCAGTGGCACGAGCCTACTATCTCTGAGGAAATATTCTTCCTTGCTTGCTTAAAAGCAGCCTCAGTTTCCACATCTGTAGAACAATGGTGTTCTATAAAGTAGACTTTAATATGATGAAGACTGGAAAATGTCCACAGGATTTAATACCATGGATTGGAGAACTTGGGGATGATTTTGCCGGATGGTGGTAAAAAGAAGCCTGGCTGGGGTGGGAGTACAGGGAAGAAATGGAGACGGCAAACTCAGACGACGGCTTCGAGGATTCATGGCAGCTGGTAACGTACAAGAAGCCTCAGCTCTCAGCACTGCTAACACCTGGGATGTGCACAATAAATGCTCGTTTCTTCACCTTCCTTGTCTTGAGCACACGTTGACTTTCCCTTTTTGTCTCGTTTCCTTTTCCCTTGTTTCTTTCACAGCTTTGGAAAAGAACCAACAAAAATGATTACCTGCCACCAAAAATAAAGCCCACTGACGTGAAATATGCTCAGAAGGATCATTTATTGTTGTTGCTTTCCAGGACAGTCACAGCGTCAAATCATCTAAATCTACATGATACTAAAGGCAATTTGTTCATTGCATATCTAAAGGTGAACTGATTTTTATATCTTTGCCAGATTCTTGACACGTTTCTGGGTCACTTGAAACCACACTTCGTTGAGATAATATTGTTCCCAATGTGCATCTATGATAGTATTCAAGATCCAGCCTATTTTACTTATTAAAAGTCCACATCCAATTTCATCTGGGGAAAAGAAAGCCTTCCAGCTGCTTGAACAAAACATAGGAAAACCCCCAGCCATATATAACTGGATGTGGACAAACTGTTAAGAACTGTGTAAGGGAGAGAGCCCCAGGGAAAGGACGTCTACATTTGGGAGGTGATCCATTCAGTTTCATGCCATCTATAATTGCCCGAGATTTGGAGGCCAGATGAGGACCTCAGGAAAAAAAAAATGAAACAACATTAAGCCTCTCTTGGAATATAAAATTTAAAAAGATAACTTGGCCTGAGTGGGCTGCAGACAACAGAAGAGAGAGAGAAAGGAAATATCCAGCAGTGCAAATAGTTCACGTCAATCTGACACAGACACAGAGAGAGGCCTGCTCCACGGGGAGGTTAGGAGACCTTTTGTCACCAAACTAGCCCCAACCACCCCCAGACCTGTCCAATACCTGAAATTCACATTTAAGAGTTCTTCAACCTCCTTTTCACATATTGAGTTAAGTGCTATTGCCAAATGGTAGGCTTGACTGACCTGCTGCCATTTTAAGTGATAAATATTGAAATGATATCTGCACAAAAAGCAGACAAAGTTTGACTCACACTGGGGCAAAGAGCTGCTTGCAGATGGCTAGGCTTCAGGCGTCTTGGTTTCCCCAGCATCCACGGCAGGTGATTCGTGACAGTATCTAATGGTGAGAGTGCTTAACTGTGTATCCGGAAGTCTTCTTGACACTTCCTATGCATCACCTCCTGTACCTCTCACACAGCCCTAGGAGTATCAGGTAGATGGCGTTATTATTCCCCCACTCTGTGCCGATGAGGAGAAGGAGGCTCAGGGAGACCAAGGCACAGGGAAGTACCTTACAGAGCTGGAATACAAACCCATGCACTGTGAGTCCAGAGGTTAAGCTATTGACCATCATGTTACAAATGTTTGTGGGAGGGTGGGTTGATAGACTGAAGGAAAGATGGAAGGAAGGGAAGGAGGGAGGGAGGGAGGGGGGTGGGCAGGTAGAGAGGACAGATGGAAGGATGGCTGAACAGATGCATGGCTTGATGGACAGCAAGAGAGACTAACAGACGAAAGGATGGTTGGAGAGTCAGATGTATGATTTGTCTTGGGCTCAGTCAAAACTCTGAACTTACCAGAGGACAAGTAACACTGATTTAACACTGACTCTCCCATCATTTTAACCCAGTTTCATGGAAGCAGACAATTTGCCAGTGATTTTGATGCCATACCTCTGAAGGCACGGCAGTTGGGTTTCTGTGTTGCATAAATCATGGGTTTATGCAATCTGGACTTGAGGAATGGTCACACCCAAAGACGGGGATCCCTCCTGGTGTCAGTCTGCAGGAGAAGAGGCAGGTCCTCGGACTGGGATGTTGAGAAGAGAGGGAAGGCCTTGGGTGGGAGGAGGGGTAAATCTCTCTAGGTCTTGATTAGCAGAGTCACAATGTAAGGGCTGGCACTCCAGAGACTGGGTGGTAAGCTGGTAGCTGGGAGGTGCGAGCAAGAAAATGACATGGGCAAAGGGTCTCTCTCCCTTCAGGCTTCATATGAACTGGGACAGAGCTGAGAAGCCCTGGAAAGGGCCAGAACTCTTTCTGCCATAAACCACTCTATTGAAACTAGATTCCTCATAGGCTCTGAGACGATTCCTCGAATGTCCTCCCTCAGGGTTCAGGAAGGTCTTTTTGAAAGGCAGAGTATATTTCTGTAATGACACAGGGAATCAGGGGCAGGGGTTTGGGGGCTTTGGGGGCCATTATTATGGGGAGCAGTGCTTCTCTGGGGACCCCCTTAGGGGAAAGGAGAATCAGAGACAGAAAATCTGAAGCTGGAGAAGTAGGAGACAGAGTCGAGGCTTCTTGATCTTACAGGCCCTCTCCGTTGGGAAATTCTATTCTGGGGCTGACCTTTGGAAATTGTGGGGTTTACTTCATTAGTCCAGGGAACCATCTCCCATAAATACTTATGGGATGACTCAGCTCCCAGGCCCTTCTCTCTCTCTGTCTCTCTGTCTCTGTCTCTCTTTTAGGAGGTACCGGAGATTGAACCCAGGACCTTGTACATGGGAAGCAGGCGCTCAACCACCAAGCTACATCAGCTCCCCAATGAAAGTTGGGGTTTTTTTGTTTGTTTTTAGGAGGTATTGAGGATTGAACCTGGGACCTTGTACATGGGAAGCAGGTGCCCAACCACTCGAGCCACATCCGCTTTCACTCTTCTCTTTTTAAATCTCTAGACGTCTGGACTTACGACTGATCCAGTAGCACCTTGCAGGCCATGCTGGCAGCTGCTCGCCTCGCCTTGCACCCCCGAGAGGGTTTTTTTCTGTATCCTTTGTCTGTAGCAGTGTAGACCAGATAAACTGGAAGTAAATACAATAACAATCCTATATTGAGCAACTGTTCTAGGCCAGGTATTTTCCATCCATTCTATCTACTTAAAGTCATTGGGCACTTGAAATATGGCTAGGATGACTGAAGAAATGAATTTTCAATTTTATTTCATTTTAATTCAATTTAAATAGCTACATGTGGCTACTGGGTACCATATTGGCCAGAGCAGAATAGAACATTTCCAATCGCCACCGAAAATTCTATTGGACAGTGCTGACCTAGAGCAGCTTTTCAAGAAAGTCTTATAAACATATGTCTTGACAGAGAATGAAATGAAGGCTCAGCTGTATCAAGTCATTTGCCTGGCAAGACAAAATATGCAGATAGCCAAGGCACAACTTGAACTTGAGTCTTTCAGACTCCAAAGCCTCTTTTCATTTCATGACAATATGCAAGCTACTACTCTGATTGTATGGACAATTTATTTATCAACCATTTTCCTTACCCAGAAAGGTTTAAGGTCTCTTTCCCTAGAGCCTTTGCCACTATAGTGCTGATACGAACTAACCCTAGGTCATAAATATACTCTAAACTATTAAAAGTATATAAATACCAATTGCTCAGTCATGGTAAGAGAGTTTATGCTGCAGTAACCCACAATTCCCAAGTCTCTGTGGCTTAATGTGACACAAGTTTCCATCTTTCTCACTCTCAGTCCATACCAGCATGGGCCTGGCCAGGGCCTCTGTGGAAGAAGGCTGTATCGCCACACACTCTTCCATAGTCCTGCTGACACGCTGGCTCTGGAAGCTTCCAATCAGAACTGTCATGTCAGTTCCATTCTCAGTTCATTGTCCAAAGCAAGTTGCAGTGGATATATGTGGCCAAAGCACTAACGACTACCGTGAGCAAGTCACTGTCTTGGCAGGTGTCTCTTAAGAGTGCGTTTTTTTTTTTTTTTTTTAAAGATTTTATTTATTTATTCATCTATCCCCCCCTTGCTGCCCGCGCTCGCTGGGTCAGCCAACCACGCCGTGCGGGCGGGCCCACCCCCACCAGGAGGCCCCGGGAATCGAACCCAGGGCCTCCCATATGGCAAACGGGAGCCCCACTGACTGAGCCACAGCCGCTTCCCAAGAGTGTGTTTTGAGGCACGCGAGCCCTTTGGTTGTTCAGGTATTGAAATCACAGTGCTTATGCTTTGTTCTCTCAGGGGGGTTTATCAGGCACCCAGGTTGCAGATCACTGGGCCTGACTCTGGGGTGGGAGAGAAATGGAGCAACGTGGCTTCTGCCCACGTGGAGCCGATACAGGCAGAAGGGAGGTACACAGGTTGACCAACCATTAGGAGTGGAATCGTGTCCTCCAAAAAGATGTGAGGACGTCTCAACCCCCAAAGCCTCAGAATGTGACCTTCTGTGGAAACAGGGTCATTGCCGATGGAATTAGGTCATTCAAAGCGAGGTCACACTGGAGAAGGAGGAACCCTTAATCCAGTACGACTGGTGCTTTATAAAAGGGCAAAAGAAACACCAAGAGACACAAGGGAGTGGCCCTGTGACCTTAAAGGCAGAGGTTGAGGTCTGGCAGCTGCAAGCCAAGGAATGCCACAGATGACCAACAAACACCAGAAGCTAGAAGGGGCCAGGAAGGAATCTCTCCCACAGGGTTCAGGGGAGCATGACCTGCCAACACCTCAATTTGGGACACCTTGCCCCCAGAATTGTGAGACAATACACTTCTGTTGTTTTAAGTCACCAAGTTTTGTGGAATTTTGCTCCAGCAGCCCTGGGAAACTAAGATACCAACCATCCCAGTTTGCTCAGGATCAAGGGCTTTTCGGTGTTGAAGCTCAGACAGTGGGGAGCGGATGTAGCTCAAGTGGTTAAGCGCCTGCTTCCTATGCATGAGGTACCAGGTTCAATCCCTAGTACCTCCTAAAAACAAAACAAAACAAATAAACAAACAAACAAAAAAAAACAACTTTCAATGGGAAGCAGATGTAGCTCAAGTGGTTGAGCACCTGCTTCCCACGTACAAGGTCCTGGGTTCACTCCCCGGTACCTCCTGAAAAAAAAAAAACCAAAAAAAAAAAACCTCGGAAAGTCCCAGGCAAACCAGGATGGTTTGGCCATCCTCCGATAAAAGCTACCCTAATCAACTAGAGAGAAAAATAAGAGGGGCCAGAGCCTTGTAGCAGAGGCCAAAAAGGTTTTGGGCCAGAGGCTGGCAAGCCTTCTCTTCAAGGTCCGCGAGTGAATATCTTAGGCTTCGTGGGCCACGTGGTCTCTGTTACAACTTCTCACATCTATCATGTGAGTGTGAAAGCAGCGGCAGACAATCCATAAACAAATGGGTGTGGCTGTGTTCCAATAAAACTTTATTTATAAAAGAGATGGTGGCCCACGGGCTGTTGTTTGGTGAGCCCTGCCTTGGACTCTGACAGGAAGGTGGATTTAAGGAGTCAGTGATTGGGAATAGTAAATCCACACTTTACAGAGCTCATCAGTCTGTCATCAGTCAATCACCATTTACTGAGCACATACTTCTAGGTACCAGGTCCTGGGGACACCATGGCTAATACATTAGGAATGGTCTCTTCTCTAGATTACAAGGTTTGATGGGAAACCTATGCATGTGAACAGACCGTTGTGGTCCCGAATGAGAGAATTATGATGGGAGAGCTTAGGATGATTTGCAAACACAGAGATGGGCCATCTAACTGCAGAAGGTAGTGGTGGGATAACCAGGATGTGGGAATGGAAGGTTCTGGGAGGAGGTGTGTGCCAGGCAGAGGCAACTGTGCATTAAAATGCACAAAGGCAAGAGAGAGGGTGTGGGTCATTCTGAGAACTACAGGTGGTTAGGGATGGCCAGTGGGTGGCGTCTGAGCTGGGCAGCCATCCTAACCCACCAGCTCAGAATGGCTGGAAGGGAGGTCTGCCAATTATTTTCATTTTATTTTAGTAGCTTTTGATTTTAATTAAAATTACTTTCAGATGGAAATACACTAATAAGATAAAGAGTACAACAGGATATAGAATAAAATCATTCTCCTACTCTGCTTTAGGCAACTGTTCCCATTTCCACTGGCAACCAATGCTTCCAGCTTTTTATATATTCTTCCAGACATATTTTATGCAAATATAAGGAAATATGCACATGCCCCGCCCCCCACATAAATGTTTCCAGACTACAGAGTCGTCTATATTTTGCTCTCATCACTTAAAAATCTAACCTGGGGGTGATTCCAAAGCATTGGGTTAATATGGAAGCTATGTCCCTGGAAGATTCTAATGAGCATCCAAGATGAAGACCCATGGGGCAGTGTGTTATTTTATTCTTGTATCCCCTGTGCCTGCTGGCATTCATGGCAAATTCTGATTGGCTGGGTTAAGGGAATGAATGAATGAATGAATGAATGAGGTGAGAGATGGGAAAAGCATTTCAAAAAGTGACAAAAAATGGCAAAGAGGAAGCAAGGACACAATTAAGATTTAATTCCTTGAGGAACAGAATATAATTAGGGATGTGCCAGTGGCTTTCCCACCTCCATAATCTGACCCACGACTTTTCCAAAGTCTCAATAAGCAGTGCTTTCCTACCCTTCTGGAAAAAAAAATGAAGCAGTTAAATTTTGTTTATGAGAGCACAGAACTGAGCCCAAGGCCTGGTGATAATGGAAATGCTTTCCCAGCTGGCAGGCAGAATTCGGCTTGTAAAAGAGACCACGTGCCCTTTCTCTCTGCCCTCCCAGACTCCCCAGGCGATCTGCTGTCCCAGCACCTTTGGCCCCAGGCTGTCCACATCCCTCCACATGCCTGTCTCCCTGTAGAAGGGTAGAAGGAAGCCCTCTGAGGGCAGGAACAGCATCTTGTTCCTGTCTCCTTTGACATGCCAGCCACACAGTGACACACACAACACCCAAGCTCTGACTGCGGGAGAGGAATGAAGCAGTGTGTCTCTTAATGGGATGGGAAGGGGAGAAAGAAAAGGAAAGGAAAAGAAGAGAAGAGACAAGAATAGACCATGGATTGTTCCATCATGGAAAGTGACACAGCTTTAGCATTTGCTCTTCCTGGCAGGGAAAGCCCTTTCCTGCCATTTCACGCAGCAGAATGTTGGAAGCGAGGACTCCCCATGTGACAGGAGTGCCCTGCACAAAGACGAGAATACCCGGATTTGTTGCGCAATTTCTATTTTGGTTCCTGGTAAGGAGGGCTATTTCTGTCTCAGCCTAGAGGGGCTGCCGAACGCAGCCACACTGCAGCTTTCACAAGCTGTCAGAAAGTAGCATGTTTTAGAAACACATACCTGCCGAGAGATGCCCCAAAGGCCTTTCAGGGCTTCCAGAAGGCGGAGCTCTGGGACACATCATCATTTGGCTCCGTGACCCCTAAATACGACATCAGAGCCAGGCAGTGGGGGAAGAATTGTGGTTTCCCAAATCACCCGGGGAAGCTCGCCCTACCCAATATGCATTAAAGGGGAATCTCTAGGCACTCTGCCCACCCAAGAAACTGAGCTGGAGACTGTGTCTCAGGTAATAGCCATGGGATGTGACCTCTGAATTTCAGTTCTCCTCTGTGACCTGGTGTTATCTGCAGGAGGGATCAGCACCACCGACTGCACAGGACTGGCGAGACTCACGGAAAATGAGCCCACGCTCTGCAGCCTGCACAGCCCTTACGAGGGCCTGCCAGCTGCTGAAACAAGGGATGAAGCCCACCGAAGAACAGAGAGAACGTTGCCAGCTCAGCCTTTTTCCTTCCAACTTAGCTAGATAGTGCTCAGCAAATTGGGTGAAGGGGTGATGGTCTCTCTCCCTTGGTCTCTCTCCTCCTTTCCACACACTTCGTGTTCCTCTGATATCCAGACTCTCCCTCCAAGCACCATTCCTGGCCAGATACTCCCTGGTTTCCAGGTGCCCTGTGGCCGGCCTAGTTTCCTACAAACCTCACAGGTCCATTGCCCATGCTCTGAACCGCCTCGCCATCAAGCTTTTCCTGCCTGATGCCCTGGTCCTTCTTGGCTGTGGTGTGTAAGCACAGAGCCCTGCATGAGGAGCAGCAAAGGCTATTTTCCGATGCATAATCTAAATTTCTCCAGGCTTCCAGGCCCTCTGCAAACTCTCCGAGGGCTGTGCCATCCCACTTCATTCCCCAGCCTATACCCTCCTGTAATACCCCACTCCTAAGAGGCCGGTGCCCTGCTCATTCCCCACTGTACACCCACCCCATAAATCTCCACTCCATTCAGGCCGGTGCCCTCCTCCCCCCCACAGTGTACACCTATCCCATAATCCCCCACTCCCATCATGCCGGTGCCCTCCTCACTCCCCAGAGTACACCTATCCCATAATTCCCCATTTCCTTTTTATAGACCCAGCCCCGCTCGCTGCAGCCACGATGCCCACCCTCCTCCCTGCCGTCCCCTCCTGGCCCTCGGCCCACACAGCCAGTCAGGTGCCATGATTCTGCTCTCCCAGGGCATCGTCCCTGCCTGCTCCAGCCCTTACTGTGCACTTTACTCTGAACTCCTAAATGACTAACAGGCACACAGTTACATAATTCATAGCAGAAGCACTGACTGGCCACTTACTAAGTGACAACAAGGGCCAACTGAGGGCGACGGTGACTCAACAGAAATACTGGAAGGAGGTCAGGTTTGGATGAAGAAGGTGAGGAAGCGGAGGACTCTGAGGTGACGCCCCGGTTTCTGGCCTGAGCAACGGGGTGGGGGCACTGCCTTCACTGAGATGGAGACGCAAGAAGGGGGCTGGCCTGGGGGCAGGGGGTGGAGATGAGTTCCGTCTGGGACACTGGAGTCTGAGGCTGCTGTCAGCCTCTGGGGAGACATGTCCAGCGGAAAGCTGGCTATATGAATTGAAGGTCCCTGCCTGATGGAGGAATCCTACAAATGATAACATAAAGTAGCAAATGCTATAGACAGGTGCAAAGAGAGTGAAGGGAGCCTAGAGAAAGGAGGAAGTGCCTGGGGATGTTGGGAAAAGCTTTCCAGAGGAGACAGCACTTGAACTGATTCTGGAAGGAACAACAGTTTTAATATGAGAATAGGAGGGGAAAGACATTCTGAGGTGAAGGCACAGCAGGTGCAAACATACCGAGGTGTAAACGAGGATGGTGTATTCTAGAAGCAGCAAGCAGGTCAAAATGGTTGCAGAGTCTAAAGCAATGAAGCTGCCACATAAGGCAGGGGTTGCAAAATAATGGCCTGTGGATCAAATTTGTCTCCTAGATAAGTTTTATTTAGTCTACAAATCAGCTTAAGAAACTAGACATTTCACACCCAAATCCAGATTTCCGTCTTCCATTGAAAGAAAACGAGGGCCTGGGCCTTCACTGCCACACATGGGAAGGGCCGAGCAGATGTGGCTACTTGCTTTGAACAGCCACAGGCTTACAATTTGCCAAATTTCCTAAACTGCCTCTTCAGTCTTGGTATTATCCACCTGGCCCTTGATGGAGTTGAGACTTGACCCACTGCAGGAACTGGAAACCGGTGCTAAGGAGTTTGGACTGATTTCTGAAGGCAATGCAGAGCCGCTGCAGAAGGCAAGAAAAGTCATGGTGGAAGAAAATAATGACACATGGGCAGGGTCATTCTTTAAATCCCTTCTCCTGAAAGGGTTGACCCCAAACAAATCCTGAATGGACCCCGTGAGAGCCTTCTCTGGTCTTTACAGTTCACTTCCTAAGACGGGGTGTTCCTCTCTCGTCCTCTCAGTTCTCAAATCCATTTGTAACGATGCTGTGTCCCAGGAATTAAGCCACAGTGCCTCTGGCTAATTTAACCAGGAAACCCACACCCCCAACCCCACTTCGCATGGTGGTCCTTTGGCCCCACGGTTGCCTTGGACAGTCAGAAATGTGTGTGCCTGTCCAGGAGGCACCTGGCCATTTCTTGCATGCTGCTAAGGACAACCTAATGAATTACATCCCAATCGTGAGGCCCTGCTGATTACTACCCCTGAGGAGGCCTGCTGAGAAATATGTGCCTGCTGGGGGAAGAAAGGCTCAAGTCAAAAGGGCAGCAAGCTTAAAATACTTCCAGCCAGAGATATGGATCACCCAAGAACCGGAGGGACAAGGAGCCAAGGGGGAGGGGATAGCAGGCCCAAATTTTCTCTCAGCAGAGAGCTCGTTGGTCTTTAGAATTTAAACCTATGGGATTAACACCAACAAGCCCATGTTGCAGCACTACCACTTCGGGGCTTATGGGAGCTCTGAAGGTGGCCACGCTGTTGGTAAAGCCCTCATTCGTGAAACTTTTACTTCATGCCTACTACATACATCCCACAGTGGACTTGGCCTCTGTCCCCAAAGACCTCACATCTGTAAAGTAATGGACACAATCAAACAAATAACTGCAGTGCAATGTGAAATGTGTACTGATTGTAATATTTACAAGATATAATGGTGACATGAATTCAAAACTTCTTGGGGATTAGAGAAGTTTCATGGAAGAGCTGGATCTTGAAGGATGAGTAGTCGGCCAAAAGCTAAGAAGAGAATCCAGGTGGAGGGAGCAGTTGTGGTATAAAGTTGAATATCTTTGGAGTCAATGAGAACTGGTTTTGAGTCCTGGTTCCACCACTTACCAGACCATAAGCATCATACCAAGTCTTGCCAAGACTTGATTTTCTCATGTATGAAATGTGGCTAATAGGGTAATCTTACAGGGCCATTTAGAGTTGGTGTCCAATACAATAGCTTCTAGTGACTTGTGACTATGTACTTTTAAATTGATTAAAATGAAATAAAATTAGAAATCCAGTTCTTTCTTCTCACTGGTACAGTACAAATGCTCCATATCTATACATGGCTGATGGCTGCCATTTTGGACAGTGCATATAATAGAATACTTCCGTCATTGCAGAAGGTTCTATTGAGCAGCACTGATTTAAAAGATGAGAATGCCAGGAATCAAAGGCCCCTTGCATAGTGTTTGGCATCTCAAAGTTATTCAATAATAACATCATTATCATTTGCAAAGGTCAAGAGCAGTAATTCTCAGAGTGTGAGATGAATGGAGGAAAGGGTGCCAGACTACAGTGACACAGATGAAGGAAGAATTGACATCAGTTGGGAAATGAAGCAATGCAGGACGGACTGAAGAAAGGACAGGTAGAAGGGAGGGAGAAGAATAAGCAGGTAGGTTAGAGTGCTGCTTCTTATGCACTTGTTCCCCATAGCAATTTTTTCCCTTTTCTGCCTGCTCAGTGCCCAGGAGGCTGATCTTCGCAGACTGCCTCACCTGCACTCCCTGGCTGGCTGGCTTCCGGTGGGGTCTGGCTAACGGGAAGGAGAAATAAACAGACCAATCTGCAAAAAAGAACTACGACCTGCAAAAGAGGTAAACTGAGCCAGCAATAACAAGTAACACAAACTAAGCCCAAGGTGGTTTCAACACGAGCTCATTCAGTCTCATATGTTCTGAGATAAGACCACAAACTGTGGTAATAACTCCATATGGACTCGTAAGTTCCAGTCCCAAGACCACTGGCTGTTCCAGCAATTGGCCCAGATGACAAATGCTGACCAGTCCCTGTGCAGACAATGCCTACCAAAACCATTCTGTGACTAATCCCAGGCCCCCAAACTTTACCAGAACCTTCCATAACTCCCCTCTTGAGACAGTGTTGAGACTGTTTCAAGGATGTTCTTTCTTGCTCAATACATTTAATAAATCCAGGGTGGTAAGATCACCAGTTCTGGGGTCTCCAACAGGAGGCACCCGGAGGGGCTGGAGGGCAGGAAGTGAGGTAAGAACATTACTTCCCCACGTTTCATCCCTGGCCCTGGTAGTGGTTGTACTCATCCCCCAACTACAGCTCCTCTGGGGGGCTCCTGCTCTGTGCGTTCCCGTAAGACACTGTCCCTTCAAGCTGGGGCTTGAGGTTGCAGTTGCTAGGCTCTGGGTACCCCACTATCCCTCACTTGTTCTCTTAGCCCTGTCTACTAGCTACACAAATCCCCTCCATTAAACAGCCTTTGTTTGGGGGCAAATCATTTTCTTGATGTAATGTAAGGAGCTCCTGTCCCTGGGTTGTCTTCTTAAACACCTGCACAACCTCCTTTTGCAGACTGGCAAGGTGGAGTGACTCACCCAAGGCTGCGCCATCTTAGTGCAGTGCAATGACACCTGCCTTCCACATTCTGAAGTCTGCATTTGTTCTTCTTTGCACCGAACCCTAATGTGGGCATTTGAAAAACGGCTCAATTCTCCCCTCAAATGAGTGCTCTGCTGGCTGCTGCAGGTTGTTCTTACTGCGTTTGTTTTTATTTTTTAAATCCTCTCTCTCCAAATCCTGGCATTAGTCTGACTTTCCTTTCAGCTTTCACTGCTTTCCCTCAGAAACTGACATATTTCTAATACCTCCTCTAAGAAGCAACCAGCCAAAGGAATCATTGATTCTCCTTGCAAATCTCTGACCATCCATCTCAAAGCCTGCCTTGGCAAATGCCAGTACCCCAAAATCCAGTGTCTCAGAGAACAGAGGGTGACTTTCAAAGGGGAGAGGTGCCACCCTGGGAACCTCAAAGGGATCTCTCTATTCCATACACAGATCTGTTACCTGACTGAATGTGCACAGATGTCACACAGTTAAATCCCACCAATATATACATATCTGAATGTATGCTAAAAAAAGAAATTACTATAGGAATCAGGCAAGCTTGGAAGAGTCAGGAGGAATCAGAAGTTAGAGTAAAGGGAATCAGCATCTTCCTAGATGGATGGAGCAGGTAAGCTTAGAAAGACCAGTATTTAGAGGAGAATTTCATGAGTGATATCTCTCAGTTACATACATACATGTAGAGCAAGCCCAAATTGCTCCAAGAAAATAATAGGATATTGAAACAATGGAATAATGGGATATTGGAATAATGGAACAATCTGTGTAGCCCAAGGGTACCAACCAAGGCAGCACAGATTAGAAAGGAGGAAAACTTAATGAGATGAATTCTGGTAATGCAAGCCAAGGTCAGGTAGTAGGAAAGGACACAAAGTGACTAAAAAGGCTGGGGGAGTCTTAGAGAACTTGGTTTAGCTGAGGTCCACACAGCCACCTGGTCATGGAATTATTCTTTACCAATCATTGACTGAGCATGTAAGCATGGGATTTTAAGAGGCGAGACCGTGGAGCCCACGTTTGTGGCATCTTGTAAGTATATGTGAGGATTTGGGCCAGCAATAGTTTCTGTGAGGATAAGCAAGAAGCCGCTGGACTGCGCAGGACCTGTGTTCAACAGTGACACCCTGTGGCAGTGAGGAGTTATAGCAATAGTGGACTGCCGGCTTTTTTAAAAGCATAGGGGACTGATTAGACTTTCCAATTTTTGTCACACCAAATATTAGAAGCAGGACTGGCCCCTTGAGGTTGTGACTAATTGAAGAGAACATATCTGGCCATTTGCTACTAAGCAATAAATTTTCTGGACAGGCAGAAGTGAAGCAGGTTATAAGAATGACACGAGGAAACCAAGGGAATGACACGAGGAAACCAGTTGTAGGGGTATTAGCTTTTATGTGTGACTTGGGCCAAATCACTTCGCTTCTGTGGGTTTAATCCTCTCATCTTTAGAACATCCTTTCCAGGTCCAAGATTTCCCCCAGAGGACTGTAAGCTCCAGAACAACAGGGCCAATATTCTGCTCACTGCAGTGTCCCCAGAGCCCAGTGGATACAGATTACTCACTCCTAAGTACTTCTTTAATTGAATTGAATTGAATTAATGATCTCAAGCATTATCGCATTTCTCAATAAACTTAGCACTGAGGCAAACACAACGGGAAGATCAGCGTTGGGCCAGGATATTGGTCACGTTACAGAAGGATTCGCAGCAGCGCTGAGTATCCTTAGAAGTGCCCACCCCTTCCTCTTCTTCTCCTTCCTGCCTTTGTGATCACTAGTGTCATCTTTCATGTCGTCTCTTCTAAAGCATGGAGAGACATAAACGATCCAGCTTTAAACCTTTTAAAGCCAGTTAATCCTATCTTGACAATGCAAGGCAGAGAAGAAAGCTCAACATCTGAAAAACAAAACAAAACAAAAAAACAAAAAAAAATCTCTTTAGGCCTAGTTATTGTGACTGGAGGCAGAAAAGGGGGACAGCTGGATCATGGCACCTCTCCCTCCGTCACCATCCTGGGGCTGAATCAGCCTGGAGAATGCTTTGGACTCAGCTGAACACAGCTTTGGGAAAACTGCTCTTCTAATGCAAGTCTCCAGACTTAGAGCTGAGGAAATAGAAGATTAGAGAGGTTAGATGACTGCCTGGGTGCCACACAGCTCCCAAGCTTCCCTAAGTGTTCTCTTTCTGCTCCCTGGAGACAGAAATGTGTCCCCCTGCTGCCTTTGCCCCTGGGCAGGCTGGTTCCTTGCATCAGAGCCTGTCTCCTCCTCAGGCTCCCTGAGAAGGGCAACACTTCCCTCCTGTCCCAGAAACAAGAATTAAGACTTCCTGGGGCTTCCTGCGCATTTTCAGGGTCAGGCCCAGCAGGCAGCCACAAGCAGGAAGGAGAAAGAAGAAAGAAAGGCAAGCTGAATCTCCAGGGGGCTCAAAGGGAAGCAGTCCCACATTTCTGGATGAATGAAAATAGAGCTGGGCTCTGAGAATCCACTGGGCGTAGTGCCTGGTCTTGTCTCCTCCTCCAGGGCCTCCCAGGTCCCTGGGCTTTCCTCTCTGTCGGTAGTTCCACCCGCAACCCTGCCCAGTGGGGAGGACAGCAGTAAAGAGGTGACTCAGCATCCTCTGTAATGAGCACATTGAGAGGGAGGGACAGAGGGCTGGGGGCATCTGGAGAAGGAGGCAATCAAACTCGGCCTGCTCCGAAAGGGTACCAGACCTTCCCAGAGCCACTCATTAAGGACCCATGTGAGGGGCATCCGTGAGGCAGAAGTGCAAATCAGGGACAAAATTCGAGGCTGACAATGTATTTGTATTTATAATTAGTATTATCATTAATGATAGAAATAATAACCACAAGAGCTAACATTTATCGAGGACTCACAGTGTGGCAGTCAGTGGAACTGAGTTCTCCCAACAACCCCATGACTGAAGAACGCTTATTATCCCCATTTGCAGATAGAGACACTGAGGCACAGAGAGGATAAGCAAATTGCCCAAGATCCCACAGCTAGAAAGTGGCAGAAGCAGGATTCTGGCCCAGGTCTGTCTGACTCCAGAGCCTGAATTGCCAGCTAGAATCTCTCCTGTTTCTCATTCATTCATTCCACAAATATTCCTTAAGAACCTACTACATGCCAGACACTGTTCTATGTTTCCTTGTATTGATTTCCTGATATTTAGTTAAGAAGCAAATTTCCAGGGCCCCAGCTAACATATGGAGCAATATACACACTGGAATAGGAGAATGAGCAAGTGAGGGACTCAGCTCTCCTGCAGAGCCAACAGCCCAAACACACTGGCCCCGGAAAGAGAAGTCAGCTTCCAGGACCACTGCCAAGCAAACTGCAGCAGCAAGTAGCAAGGACCACACCTCAGAAATCCAACCATCCCTATATTCCACAGCTAAAGGAATGAACTGGTAACTGAATGATAAGGATTTTGCAAACCATAACTGAGTTGAAGAAGCACAAAAAGACAGGATAAATCCTCATCCTTTGATCATTAAGTCTTGAAAACAAGGCCCCTGTCTCAGAGCTCATATCCCAGCTATCTCAGAGAGTTGTGAAATGCTAAACTTGGAAGGGCCCAAGAAGCCTTCTAGACCTTCCAAACGCCAGCTGGTCAAATAGCACCATCATCATCTTTGCTTTATCCGGATACTACTGGTACTATAAATTACTTTATATATTTTTAAATCAACTTTCTTTTCCATTTAAATATGATTACAGTCTAATAAAAGGAAACTTTATATCACCATCTTTAATAGGAAAGCCAGATCACCTCTCATAAATGGGTTACTACAAAATAAATGCAATGCCCCTAGAATGTTATTAAATTCAAAACAATTGAAAAGCTGAGCCAATAAATCTATGTGGCCCCATATCCAGGGGAAGAAACCAAGCAGCTGGGCAGGAATGGGCAGGTCTTAGCATCCTCAGCCTGGATTCCTTCTCCTGCTGCCCCGCTGCTAGTGGCAGCCCTTCCTCACTTTAGTGGCATGACATCTGAACAGTTGGACATCCTCATTTCCATTTAGTCTGGCTCCCACTTCTGTGGCCAGCTGCTCCCTCTCGTGCCCACCACCTCTTAAGGCTCCTCTCACTCCAAGCTCCATGAGGAATGCAAGAGTTGGGGCAGACTTCTCCCCTGGGGCCCCATGAGGAGTCCTGAGGATGAGCAATCTCCCCGAGGAGTGGGTGGGGTAGGGTACCAAAAGACGGGTCCCCATCCCCGGGCCGGACTTCTGCTTCTGTACCTGACTGATGTGCAGGTGGCCATTTCCCCCAGCTTCCTCCCCTGTAGCATGAGGGACCAGGCTGCATAGGGGGCTCCCCAGGGTGGCTGGGCATTGCAGTGGGATGGGAGATGACAGCCGGGTCTCTTGTTAGGCTGTTAGGACTTGTCCGCATTTTGCTTCGGGTGTCTTGGAAAGCGAGGCACAGGAGGCAAGTCCAGGAAACCTATCTAAAGCTAAGACCCAGGAAAGGGACTTCTGACCCCAGGCCCTTCCCAAGAGCCTGGTGACAGAAGACAAAGTCCCAAGGAGGAGAAGGGCTCCCAAGTGTGGGAAACTCAACTCAACATGTCTAAGCCAAAGCCAATGTTCCACACACTGGACCACCGGGAGCCAGACAAGTAGAATATGAGCTAAGTAGTATCTAGTTTTTAAGGGTTAAAAGTTAATTTGTAACATTACATCCAAATAAATATTGGAATGGATTCTTTGAAAAGTTCTGGCATAGTTTGTTAAGTGGATGCATTTTAGACTAGGAAAAGAAAAAAACAGTGATCACTGGGAACTTGCAAGGTTTGCTATGAGCAAATTGTGTCAGCACCAACTTACATCTTTTTTCAACGGGACAAACGAGCCTGGTAGACAACTGTTATTTATTTATTCAGCAAACATTTACTGAACACCTAGAACAGGCCAGGGGGTTGCTAGGTGCTCTACCCATGCTGTTTCATAGCTATTACATAGTACTATATGATAGCAAAAATACAGTGCCACCAAGTCACTTGAAAATTGGAAAATAAGATTACTCGCTGGTTACTAATTTGTTTTAAGAGTAAACATATAAAATTGGAGGCAGTTAGGTAAACTGTCCCTAAGGAGAAAGATAGTTTAAGCTGATACCTGTTCAGTCTCTTCCCACTTCTTATGAAAATACCAATGAAGATATAGGAAAAAAAGGCAAAAATTTCTAACTCATATGCACACTGAAAAACAAGTGATAAGCAACTGACATAGCCAGAATCAGGAGGGGGTTTTCATTAATGATATCTGATGAATTCATACATGTAAAAAGTGCTTAGAGCAGTGGCAGGTGCTTGGAGACACTAGATAATTGTTAATTATCATTAAAGTCAAAGGAGCTGGATCGAGAACAAGAATCAGTGACCTATGCAGACACTGCCTGATGAAAGAGAGAGGCCCAGCCTGGCTGAAGGGGAGCTATCTTGTCCCTCCTGCCTCCCGTCAGAGAGCCACTATCTGTATTCACAGAAAGATGGGCAGCCATTCTTATTGCTTGTGAGTGCTGCTTCATGAACAAGCCGAGCACTGTTTCCAGTCCCTTCCTTCTCTTTTTCATCTCTATTTCAAGGCAGCAGTTTTCAGGGAAAAACCAGGGCCGAGAACAGCAGTGACGCACTGCCTCCTGAGAAATGTGGTCACCCCACAGGGTTTGGAAATGCTCTCTCGAGGGAATCACATGTAGGTGACTAGAGTCCTTCAGGGCTTCCACCACTGCAGACTCTTGGAAATAGAAGCTCCTACCTCAGTCCATCAAAACTGCATCAAACAGATGCTTGTGAGACCTTGGGACCTGTGCCAGGTACTGATGCACAGCTTCCAGCCGTGCATCAGAGGAAAGGCTGTCCACCATCAAGGCAGCAGCAAACGAGGCCAAATGCCGTCCAGAACTCTGACTACTGGCAAGCACGGGCCTGGAAAGCTTTCCCCTTGTCTGTGGATGAATAGAGAAGAGAAAATAAGAAACACAGCGCCATGAAAATTATTGTAGGCTGTGAGTGGAAGAGAGGGTTACACTGAAGGTTCAAAAGGAAGAGGATACCTCTGAAATGGGTGCTACAGAAGCCTGAAGAATGTTTTAGGGGAAAACAGACTTTTGCAGAAGGATATAAGAGAAGCTGGCCTCTAAGAGGAATTCACAAGGGGAGCATCCGCAGAGAAAGGAGGCCTGGGTATGATGAAAGGCAATCATCTATGGGAAGAAGATGGCTGCAAAGCCAAGGCCTGTGGAAGAGTGTTTTAAAGGAGTTAGCCACCATTACTAAGTAGAAATGCTACATGGGCTTAAAATCAGCAAATCATTTAATTATATGTATCAACAGAATAAAGGATAATAGATGACCAAAAGGGAATTTGATCAAATTCATTGTCTATTCCTGAAAAAAAAAATTCTAGGAAACTGAGAATGGAAGAGTATTTTATTGACATGATAAAATACCTTAGTAGTGAGCTATGAGATATGATTCCATTTAATGTCATGGGCCAGGCAAGGATGCACATGGTCATTGTGGCAATTTAATACTGTCCTTTTCAAAGAAGAATTAGACATAAGCTAGAAATAATAGTTATATTGCTACAAAATGGTAGAGAAAAATTATCATTGCTTCCAGGTAGCATGCTGCTGACCTCCAGTAACAGGAAGTGGTAACATTTACTGAATCCCCATGAGGACTAGATATTGGCTAACTCTTTGCATAAAGTTCCCAGCTCAATCTCCACAACAACCTATTATTATATTCAATGAGGAGATAAGGAAAATGAAGTATGGAGAGGTTAAGTTTCCCAAGATCACACAGTAAGAAGTACAGAATCAGATGTGTTGACTCTAAAACCCATGCCCTGAACAAGTACCCCCAAGAAAAGTGACTGAAAACAAACAAAACAAAACAAAACAAAACAAATGTTAACCAAAAGAAAACAAACCAAGCGTTACAACTAGTAAGACAAGGTTATCAAGTGGCTGAATATAAAAATAAATACACATTCCCAAAACAACACATCTCCTATATGTAAATAGTTATGAAGGATAAAACTGGAAAAAGTAGTTCAATTTAAACTAGCAAAACCAACAACAACTCCAGCAGCATATGAAGTAGAGAAAACTAAATATTGAGATCTATAGGGAAGATGGATAAAGGAAAAACATGTTTCTGGAAGAGAAGACTCTTTGCAAAGAGTTTGATAGTTTCCCAATTAATTTTTGGCTTACTATAATTCCAACCAAATGCAAAGATTTTTGGTGGGGCAAACATGGTTGAACATATTGATTCTAAAGTAAACCTAGGAACATACCAGAACATTTGGGAAATCAGAGTAATGAGAAGGCTCTTTCCCTAAAAGAAAATGACAGCTCTTCAATATCTTGAATAATAAAAACAGTAATGTAAAAGAATTGTACCGTGTATATCAAGTTTGATGGGTAAGGGCAAAAGAGCAGAAAAATGGAAAGAGGACCCAGCAAATACGAAATTTATTTTATGGTGAAGCATCACAAATGAGTAAAAGAAAGAAGTATAATCCATTAAATGTTTTACAAAGTGATTAGCAGAATTCGTATTTCCCCCATTCTAAACACCAAAATAATACTGACAGTCCAAACAGAAGGTACGATGTCTTAAAACATGAGCAGGATTATGTGGGATGAACAAGTAAGGTAAGGAGATTCCTAACAGGCAGAGACAGTATATGCTCAATGCAGGCTGTGACAGAGCAAAACACTCTAAGACATTTGCAAGAAATGGGTAAGATTGGAGGAACGGGCTCCAGGATAGGAAATGGGAAGAAAGGAGACCATGAAGGTAATTTGGACTTAGTTTTGGTATTTCAATGCTATCCTGGACATTATGGGGAACCACTGAATTATTTTAAGCAGATAAGTGACATGGCCAGTGTGATAGATTGAATTATGTACCCCAGGAAAAAAACAACAACAACAACACATGTTCTTAATCTTAATCCCATTCTTATGGGTGTGAGCCCATTGTAAATTGGATCATTTTGAAAGGGTTATTTTTAGTTAAGGCATAGCTGAATCAGGATGGGTTTTAATCTTATTACTGGAGCCATGGAGAGAAGCTGGAAGGTGGAAATCTGTGGGAACCCAGAAGAGAAAAGAAAAGACATTGCAATGTGATGGGAAAGCCAAGGAACCTGAAGATTGTCATCCAGCCAGAAGGCAACAGACCTGGAGAGGAAGCAAGCTTTCCAGCCATCTGTATTTCCACTTTGGAGAAATATCTATTTAAATCTTTTACCCATTTTTAAATTGGATTATTCCCTCTTTTAATGTTGAGCTTTATGATCTCTTTATATAGAATGGAAATCAAACCCTTATCGGATATGTGGTTTCCAAATATTTTCTCCCATTGCATGGGGTGCCTTTTTACCTTCTTGATGGAGTTAAAACCTAGAGTATAGGTTATTAGGAGATAAGAGGAGGGTTGAGAAAAACTACTGATGATTAATGTATGTAGAAGCTTTAATTAACTGGACTGTAAAAGTGTGGAAATGGATAGGGTTGATGGTAACACATAGTAGCAGTTGATTTATAAATGGGATTGTGGCTGAAAAAGGTACTCTGAGGAAGTAAATGTCAATGAAAGAAAGTTAAAGAATAATCTAGGGACTGAATAACACAGTGAACCCAGAGGTGGATGAGAGTAGTGGTGGAGGGTACAAATGCAAGAGTGTCCTTCTGTGAGCTAGAGGAGAAGTACATCACTATTGCAAGGTGGTGGGAATGTGGAGAAGCATGGGAAAATACAATTGGTGTGACCTATGGACTGTGGTTAACAGCAATACTGTAATAGTCTTGCACCAATGCCAAAGATGTACTGTGTTGATGATGGAGGTGTGTGGACAAAGTGTGCCAAGTGTATGCTATGGATAGTCTGGCTGATAGTCTGATGATATTATCTCATAATCTGTAACAAATGTTCCACCACGGTGTGGTGTGTTGGTGAAGGGATGTTGTATGGGAATTCTACACATGTGTATGATTGTTTTGCAAGTTAACAACGTCTGTAATGAAAATATTTTTTAAAAAAATATGGTAGGTTGGGGGAAAAATACACCAAATGTAAGATAGGGACTATAGTTAGTAGTAAAATTTTGACAATGCCCTTGCATAATTTGTAACAAATATTTCACAATAGCGCATGGTGTTGGTGGAGGGGTGATATATGAGACCCCTGTATAATGTTGTGCATGTTTATTTTGTAAGTTCACAATCTTTATTATACACTTATTGTTTATGCATGATCATGTATGAATGCTATACTTCAATAAAAAATATATTTGAAAAAAAAAAGTTGGAGAGTTTTTTCCTGCCTCATTTTTCTTTGGAGTCCTTGATGTTGGAATATAGGGTCTCTTCTGTAAGCAGTTTCTTCAAGTTCAAGTTTCTTCAAGCTGGCAGACCACTCATCTCTCACGACGGCTCAGTTCCTGTTTGCTACTTTCCTTCTACAAGGGCAATCCATGTCCTTTATTTTTCTTATATCTGAAATATTTCAATTCAATTAGCTAATCTTGCCCTGAAGTCATATCCTTCACTATAATAAGAGGAAAATGAGGCCACTCTATGTATTATTAAACTTCATTTCAGGCTGAAATCGAATTATAAACTAGTGGTAGTCCCTCTCCTGTGTCACCAGCTATCGGTCTATGATTCATGCTTCTGAATGGTTTTCAATTTTTTTTGGAGGCGGTGGGGGGACTGTCTTAAAATAGCTTGTGTGTCGCTCAAATGAATATTATTGAGGAGTCTGTAATTTTGGAAACTTTTATAGAAAAATTTTTACTAGCAATGCCCTTGGAATGGGAAAAATGCTTCAAGCTTTGAATGTGTTACTGGTTCTTTGCTTGCTTCTTTTCCTGAATGTGAGGGTGTTTGAAAAGACCACATTTATCCCCAAGACGAGGCATGGTGATTTAGGAGGCCCACTGTAGCCAAACTCCACAACCTCAATGTGTCAGTCTGGCATGAACTTTGTCAGCATCATCCTGTCCTGAAAGATTATACTTAAATGCAAAACTTGCCTGTCTCCCCCAAATAGTTCCTATCTTCTCCCCTTCCAGATCACTCTGATAGTCACAAACCACTCACCACCTCACGCGCTGGGCTGGCACAAAGAGGGTGAGAAACGGTGGTTAAGAATAAAGTCACAGAGCTGTAAATTACATTCCGTTCACAACATCGTGCTGCCATCACCACCACACATTACCAAAACTTTTCCATCACCCCAAACAGAAACTCAACAATCTAAGCATTAACTCCCCATTCCCTACCCCCACCCTGGCCCCTGGTAACATATCTTCTAGTTTCTAATTCTATAAATTGGCTTATTCTAATTATCTCATTTCAATGAGATCACTGAGATATATATTTGAATGTGGTTAAAAGGGAAATGTTAGTTTGCATAGTTGCTACTAGAAAAGAGTGATAAAATAAAACATAGGACTGTACAACACAGTGAGCCCTAACGTAAACAATGGACTAGAGTTAATTGTCCAATTATAAAAATGGCCGTCATGGATTCTAACAAATGACCCACACTAATGCAATGTGTTAATAATCGGGTAGCATATGGGAACTCTGTATTTTATGCATGGTTCTGCTGTAAAGCTACAACTTCTCTAAAAAAATTAAAGAAAGGATAAAGTTTCTAAAGTCGGACAGACCTGGCTATAACCTTGGGCCTGCCATTTTCTGGCTCTGAGATTTGCATTGAGTCCCTGAAGTTCCTGGGACTCGGATCCCTCATGAGAGAAGTGGATTAAGCAGAGGTTCCTTCTCGGTGGGCCACTATGAGGAGCAACGCGTGATGCTAGAGAAGTCCTAGTGCAGCACCAGCCCGGGGTAAATGTTCAGTGTTCTCCACGTCCATGCCAGACCATACAGACTAGGATCAAGTACTGCTGCAGGCTGGCTGTGTGGCCTCAGGTCAGTCACCCACCCTCTCTGAATCTCAGCAGTGATCTGCTTTCAAAATGACAAAATGAAGGAAGGCATTTGATGCATTCACTCATTAGATGACTTTCCTGAGCACTGTAGCAGGCCTCACAGGGGTACCGGGGGCTCCTGAGTCCACTGCCCCCAGAATCATGGCCCCCACCTTGAAGGATGTCTAGACCTTATGCCCATGCAGAAGGCCAGGAATCGGCAGGAGACACTTTAGGGAGTGAGTTCAGGAAGCTACAGTCATGACCGACTGCCAGTGGGTTTATTTCCACCGTCGACTGCGGATTCCCGCAGGGTAGGGACCAAGGTCTTATTCATCTTTGTCTCCCAGGACCTGGCAGGCTCAGTACTTATTTATTCAGTAAGTTGAAAGGATAAATCACCACACAGGTGCCTTTTTAAAAAAAACAACATGCCCAGGCTCAGAACAGAGACGACCAGGCAGATTTCTCATTGAGCTGAGACAGGCTGCCTGGGACTCTGCAGACCCCCAGCTGGTCTGAGCTGGTCTGATGGCCATGGATCAGAGAGTCACTGAGCTCCCAGCACGCAGCAGCTGCACTGCTCAGCGGTGATGGATGGCAGCTACAATTGCCTCGGGGCTCCTGCCTCCTTTCACCCTATCTGTAATCCTTGGGCCATGGATGCATGATGTAATGGGCTTTCCATTGCTCTCAGAGTCTGGCCTGTCAGTGTGGATTTAGGGACCATGTATCCCAACACAGACAGAGACATGGGGGCCTGATGCCTGCTCAGGACTCTGGAATAGAAGCCCCCAAGCCTTCTCAGTTCCCTCAAAACCATCGTCCTCTGATCCCCATAGCACCTATAGTGACCAGCCTTGGACGAACTTAGCTGCCTTCTTGTACTATATGTTGCATGAATATATGAAATAAAAACATGAAAAAATGCATGCTGTGATTTCCAACGAAGCTACAAAATTTCATTTCCAATAAATAGACAATAACGTCAATTTTAAAAGTAGAATTCTTTAAAAAGTAATACATGGCTGCATTTGTACAGTTCCCCACTTCCACAGCACATTCACATATTATTTTGCCTGGTGATTCAGAATTAGAATCTTGGTTCTATCACTTACCATGTATGTGAACTTGGACAAGATACTGAACCTCTCAGACCTCAGGCTCTTCATCTCTTAAAATGGGGATGGTAACAGCCATCCACGGGGCTGATGCAAGGAATAATTGAGATGACACATGTAAAGAGCATCATAATCATCTTCTCATTTGAAGGCCAGCTCACCTGTGGGGGTGTCATACGTCACTGCAGGCCAGGGCTACGTCTCTTCCTATAGCACTGCTTGTCATATTCCCTTACAGCTAAAGGGGAAGGTGCTGTTATTATATCCATATTACAGGTAGGGAGACGGAGCCCCAGAGAGGCTAACAGGCAGGCTTTTTTTGAGCACACTTTCTTGACAAGTGGCTTGGATATAGCCTGAGTGTGTGGTTTGGGAGGAGTGAGAGGTGAGAGAAGAGAGGGGATAGAGAGGATGAGAAAGTGAGGGTAAAATAAGAGCAGTGGGTGTAGGGAAGCTAACAAAGCTATTTTGGCCAGAGAGCAATTCTTGGGGTGTATTAATCAAAGACCCTGTAAGAACAGAGATGTCTCCGACCCAGTGTTCAGCTGTTTTCTGTCTAGTGTGTGATTTGCCTCCCCCAGCTCTGCTAATGCCCCACCCTCCCAGCAAAGTCTACGGTACACCAGATGCCCTGAGGGTGATCTGGAGGGAAGTCAGGGCAAGGGGCTTTTTGGTTTCTATGCTGGCTCAGAGTAGTGGGGGGAAGCGGACACAGCGGGTGAGCAAGCCTGAGCTGGAGAGCCCTCTGGAACAGGACACTCAGAGCCAGCGTCACACGGAGAAACATTTGCCCGTCCTCTCCCCACCTCCCCTGAGCAGCAGCGATATTGGAAAAGCTGGGGGGAAAGGAAAAAAAAGCCTACTGGGTTTCCCAGCATATGCAGATTGTAGGTAAGGCCTCAATTTCATCTGAAATCTCGAAAGACTGGGCGACCCCATCAGGTACTCGCCTTAGTTGCCTAAGCATGATCACCCATGCAGGCCAGGCCTGCAGACAGCAGCCAAAACCAGGCAGGCAGGCCAAGGTACCTCATATTCAGTTGCTTGGCTCAGACACATTTGAATAGGAATCTTGGGGGAGAAAATTCCGTCTTCATCCCCACATGCCAGCGCTCAATGGCCACAGTTTCCATATAACCAATGAAAAAGAGCCATGTCACGAAGGTCTTCGGGCACAGTTGGTGATGACCCATCTGAGGGATGGAGATCCCAAAAGAAATTACATTTCAGCATACAGCCTTCAAGAAGCCACAGGCTCCCGCGAGGTCTTGAGGTTAGCACAGAGTAGAGGGCCTCAGGCCTTTTCTCGGAGCAGTGAGTTAAGTCTGCAGGGCAGGCAATGCTCCCGGTGGTCGCTCTGGGTCTCTCCCCGGCCCATCCAAGACCTGTGAGGCTTTGTCTGTCCCCAGGAAGCAGGGCACAGAGTTTACTGGATGCCTGTGCTAGAAACCGAGGTCTACACTCTTCACTGACTGACTGCTCAGGAGCCATCTCAGAGAACTCTTTCCCTGTTCACCTTTCCCTTAACCCATTAACCTTGTCTTTAAGGAAGGACCATTTTTGAGGAAAAGGGGAGTAAAGGTGGTTTAAAATGTGGACGAAGGATAATTACCAAACAAAATTTTCCTTCTCATTGAGCTACCATTTGTTGTGCATCTGCGATGCATGGTGCTTTGGGCCAAATACTTTGCATATATTATCTCAAAACATCCCACCAGTGGGGTAGGGATCATGGGCACATCAGCTGCATTAAAAAAAATTGTGGTTATATATATATATATATATATATATATATATATATATTTTTTTTTTTTTTGAGGTACCGGGGGCCAGGGATTGAACCCCGGATCTCATATGTGGGAAGCCAGCACTCAACCACTGAGCCACATCCGCTTCCCTGAGTTGGTTTTTTCATTTGTTTTGCCTCTTTTTTTTTTTTTTTTCAGGAGGCACCAGGACCCAAACCTGGGATCTCCTATGTGGGAGGCAGGAGCTCAGCCACTTGAGCCACATCCGCTTCTTGTCGTAATATATTTAGATAACATAAAATTTCCCATTTTAACCATTGTAAGTGTACAGTTCAGTAATATCAATTACATTCGCAATGCTGTACACCCATCACCACCATCCATTAGCAAAACTCCTCACCCAAAACAGAAACTCCACCCATTGTGCAATAACTCCCCACTCTCCCCTCGCCCCCAGCCCCTGGTGACCTCTAATCTACTTTCTGTCTGTGTCGGACATTTCATATAAGTGAAATCACAGCACAGTTTTCCTTTTGCATCTGGCTTCTTTCACTGAAAAGAAGTCAGCATAATGTCTTCAAGGTTCCTCCATGTTGCACCATACATCAAAACTCCACTCCTTCTTACGGTTGAATAATACGCCATTGCATGTAAGTGCCACATGTTGTTTATCCTTTCACCTGTTGACAGACACGTGGGTTGTTTCCACCTTTTGGCTACTGTGAAGAATGCTGAAGCACAAGTGTCTGCGTCCCTCTTTCCAATTTTTCTAGGCATACTCAGCCCTATTCCTATAGGATGATAAAACAGAGACTCAGAGAAGTTAGTGGCCATCCCAGGGTCTCACTGCTGGAGAGAGATGTGCAGAGGGTGGGAGCCAACCTGCCGGCTCCAGACAGAGCCCAGCTGGTACCATTCCGAGGCGTGAATCCCTGTGCTTTCCTGCAATAGAGCTCCAAAGCTAGTTCATTGTTTGGTGAAGCAAAATTAGAGGCTTCCCAGCTTGAACAAACCCAGAATAATTTTTTTATTCAATGTCCTAGTTAATTTTTTTAAGAGAAAAATAAATGAGGGCAACTTGTTCCCTGGCCTCGATTCCACTGTTTCTAGGATTGCCACACACCATGGCTCAGTGTCACTGAAGTGGGCAGAGTTGACACCCACGCAGTAACAGGCTGGCTTTTGAGAGCTTTTTCCTGAGGCCCTAGTGGTACAGATGGGGGAATAGGAGGTGCTCAGGCAATAAAGGAGGGGAAAGCCGGCTAATTTTGAGAGCTGCCGGTGGATTTCAGAAATCATAGCTCAGATGGGATGGAGGGAGAGAAAACAGAATTCTGGGAGTGAAAGAACTGGGTTTCTTCTTGGAGCTGGCATTGCTTTGTGGGCTTGGTTAAGACCCTTCCTACCTCTGGGCCTCAGTTTCCACATTTGTGAAAGGAGGTGGCTGACTGGACATGGCAGATTTCCAGCTTCTCTTTCCAGCTGTGATGCCTGGATTCAATTCAGGGATTCTGACTTAAGGGAATTTGATAAATTGAAAAAAATAGGATCACAAGGGGCCAGGAAAGGCTGCCAAATACAGGACTGGCACTATTTAGTTCTATCTGAGAAGGAAGATGGGGGACCACAGACCTGGCCTTCATGGGGTCCATGCAAAAGGAATTACACTTGCTGGGCCCGTGGGAGGGAATCAGGCACCCTAGGTGGAAGAAACAGAGAGAAATGCTACTTCAGCCTGAAGCTGGAATATGGTTTCCCCAGGAGTGGTGAGTTTCCTGTCTCTGGAAGCATTCAAGTAGAAGTCCAGCGATGACGTGGTGAGGGTAATGCCAAGGGACTGAGGCTGGGCCATAGCAGGAGAAGGAAATGCCACAGAGAAAGAAGGAAGAGATGCCAAGGAGGTGGAAAGAGGCAGTGCCATGGAGGTGGAAGGAGAAGGTGTTATGGAAGAAGAGGGAGGAGGAGCCACAGAAGCAAGAGGAGGAGGTGCCATGGAGGCAGAAGGAGGAGGTGCCACAGAGGTGGAAGAAGATACTAAGGAGGCAGAAATCAGCACAATATACAAAACACCTTAAAGCTTTCTCAATGGTGAGACAAGCTGCCAGATAAAGACCTAAGCTTCCTGTCCCCAGAGGCCATCAGCCAGGGTTCCAAGGCCACAAACAAGGATGGTGTGGATTTCCACCCTTGTCAAAGTTGGTACCAGAGATCTTTATTCATCCATCGAACAACCCTCCTTTTTTGTATTGAATATATTATTTAATCCTCTTAATGACCTCTGTAATGTATATTATTATCCCCACTTTACAGACGAGGAAATGGATTTAGAGGGGTAAAATGTAAAGATTGCTCGTGACCATGTAGCTACAAAATGGCCAAACCAGAATTTGAACTCAAAACCATCCCCTTCCAGAGCTTGAGTGCCCAGCCACTTTGTTACTGCCCACTGTGGGAAAAGTCTTGACGTTGATCTGTTAGGAGTCTGGGCCCCCAATATTAGTAGCATTGGAAAGAATGCTAAAACAGAGGGCAAACAAGCTCTTCTGAGTGTCCAGTAAGTGTCAGGCACAGGGCAAGACCCTGCCCCTGCCCTCATACAGCTTATACTCACCCATTCATTTATTTGTCCATTCATTCATTCATTTACCTATCAGAGAACCTGCCCTGACCATGTCAGGTGAATAGTGCCTTCTGCTCCCCTCTACCTGCTTTATTTTCACCCTCACACTTTCTGCCCTCTGCCATATACTGCACTGAGGGCTCATTTGTTCATCAGTCTCCCTCACTGAAAGCTCCACAAGAAAGGGGCATTAGCTGCTTTACTCACTTCTGTACCCCAGAGCCTAGAAAGCCAACAAATAATTACTGAGTACAACTATGTAGGGCACTGAGGAAGGGGCTGGGCCAATACTGGTGAATTCAGCAAATGTCCTTGTCTTTGTAGCCCATTAACGCATTCCTTGAACTCATGTGGGAGAAGAAACACTCCACCCCAAGGAACTGGAGGAGAGCAGGAGCTAATACGTACCGGGGGCTTTCTAAGTGCCAGCCACTCTAGTCATCTTTGGTACAGATTTCTCTGAATCCCCATAACATCTCCCTGAAGTCATTGTCCCCATTTTACAGATGAGGAAACTGAGGCTCAGAGAGGTTAAGTAACCTGCCCCAAACTGCATAAATGGTAATAGGTAGGAGGGGGATTTGAACCCAGATCTGTGGCCAGTGCTGCCATTGAACCCCGCTAGAGTCACCTCCCCATACCGCCCCCCTCCCCACTGTGCCCTTTTCCACAGGGGAAGGAGTCTGCAAGCCCAAAGGGATACATTTATCTGGAGCCTGCATTGCCATCCTTGGGAGTACCCAGAACCATGGAATTCCCTTCCCCAATGCCAGGAGCACTTCCCAGATTGGGACCAGGAGGCTTCATCTCAGCTGGACTCTACCCTCCCTGGGGCGTCTCAATTTCCTGCATGTGCAAAGTTAAGGGCTGCTTGGGTGAGGGGTGGAAGGAGCTCAGATGTGTGGGCATGTGTGCAAAGTCCCTCCATGTGGGATGGAGCCCAAGTTTCCCCATTGGTACTGCAGCCCCAGCCTCACAAATGATAGGGGGCCCTGCCTGTGGGACTCCAGGGCCTGGGTCCTTAATCACTGGGTGATTTTACAAAACGATGACATCTCATCCAGCCCAGAGCCAGAGAGGGGCCTGGGCGAGCAGATGTGGCTATCTAAGCTCATGCAGGAGGGTCGAGTTGCTGCACTGACAAAGGGTCCATGGCATCGTCACCTGGACCAGGGATGAAGCCGCAGGACCAGAGCCCAAAGGCCCGGGATGGGGAGCTGACAGGAGGCGTGGGCTTTGTAATGGTTTGAAGCCCGATGGACCTCAGCAAAGCACGACCTTAAAGTTAATCCATTCCTGTGGGTGGGACCCATCCATGAGTGGGATTTTATGAGTTGCCTCACCTTATTCAGGGTGGGTCCTAATCCTCTTACTGGAGACCTTCACAGGATAATGAAATTCAGACAAAGAGAGAGAAAGCCAAGGAAGCTGAAAGCAACGAAACCCAGAAGGGAAGGGAGAGACCAGCAGATGCCACATGTGCCTTGCCATGTGACAGAGGAGTCCAGGATGGCTGGCAGCTGGTCTTTGGGAAGAAAGCATCACGTGATGATGCCTTGATTTGGCCATTTTTCTCAGCCTCGAAACTGTAAGCTTGTAAACTAATAAATTTCCATTTTAAAAGGCAACCCATTTTATGGTATCTGCTCGAGCACCTTTAGCAAAGTAGGATAGGCTTCCATGCATCAGTCAAACTCTGGAGACGCATCGCCTCCACACTCTCCCACACGGCTCAACTCTACTTAAGTAGGCTTCCCGTCCCAGGGGATGGAAATACTCCAGAATGAGAGACGCACTGCCCAGGAGTGGGGGCAGGGAGGGGTGAGACAGCCAGGGAGACGTTACATGAGGAAGGCCCAGTCTTCCCACCTTCTGCAGGCCGGGCCAGCCTTACCATCAGAGAGGCAAGACAGTATCGTCCAGACGGCAAGCCTGGGGGCCAGACCACCTGGGTTTAAGGACTGCCTCTGCCTCTAGACAGGTGGGTGAACATGCACGAGGTGTTTCAACTTGAGCGAGTTATTGTGTCTCAGTTCTCTTACCTGTAAGACAGAGAAAATTATACTAGCTACCTCCTTTGTGGCATTGTGGTGACAATTAGAGAATTAATATCTGTGAATATAGGTTAAATATACAGAAGAATGCCTGGTACGGAGTAAATGTTCAACAAATATCATTTCTTAAAAGAGCCCCCATCTCCTCTCTTTTTCTCAACCCGAGCATGAACTTCACCTCGAGGTCTTGCAGTTTCTGGTTCCTAAGCGTCTTCACTCCATCCCTCTTTCTCATTTTCACCCACTCATACCTTCTCCCCAGGCCACTATCCTCTCGCTCCTAAATTATTGCAACACCTTCTAAGGAGCGGCCTGGCCACGTAGCTCCTCCCCAGGGCAACCTCAGAGAGGACAGAGGGTGGACAGGGCAGACAAGAACTCTGCCTTCAAGGGGCTTCTCAAGGAGGGAGAGAGACTATGTGCAAACAAGCATGTAAATAAGCAAGAAAAAGGCAGATAACACCAAGAGCTACGCAGAGCATTAAAATGGGGTAAAAGGGGGGGCGGATGTGGCTCAAATGGTTGGGTGTCCGTCTGCCATATGGAGGGACCTGGGTTCAATCCGGGACCTCCCGGTAAAATAAAATTAAAAAAATTTTTTTTAAATGGGGTAAAAGGCAAGGTCTTATGAGTCCATGTGCTGCCTCTATGCAAATAAGAAAAAGGTGCCCCTTCTCCGTGGTGGAAGCAATCGCATGCATTCAACCCCGCTCACTGCCTCCACCGCCTCACAGCTGTGTGCGCCCACCCTGGCAACAAGGTGATGTAGCAGAAAGTGCTCAGATGTTTAAAACCCTCCAATGCTGAACCTGCAGCTCCGACCAAGTCCTGGAAGGATTCTCTAACTCTGTATATATGGCAGAATACCTCTGCTAGTAGAAGAAGATATTGGATTCTGAGATTCCCTTGAAATAAATCTTTATCAACATCAACGCTGACAAATGTGCCTGGAATTCAGAGGCTGTGCCTTTCACCGTATACCTTCCCTAGCTCTGATCCCAACATACAACTGTGGTAGGGTAGCTCTGGTCCATCCCACATCCCATCGCACCCCCAAGTAGCCTCTCAAAGAAAGTCTTCCGTGACTTTCCATTACTGACAGACTGGCGCTCAGGCCCTCCCAGATCTGTTTCCGTCACCTCTCCAGCTTTAGTACATCAGTCTCCAAACTCTAAGGGCCAAACTGTGTTGCCAGGTGACTGGTTTCATCCCCAGGGCCATCCCAAACAGTTGCTCAGGATGTGTCCTGTGCAACTCATGAATTAGCCCCCGCTGAAATTGCTCAGTGCATATCCTGTGCAACCATACATGGTGGACCTGGGACAGGTCTCAGTGTAAATGACATTTCCTCTAGGAAAAACTCTAATGACCCACCTCTCTTCCCAGTGGCCTTGGGTATTCCTGCTGAAGGTTTTCAGGCATGTCATCCTCCTCTTGACTCCCCAGTCCTTTCTATCACTTGAGAGAGTCACCCTGTAACTCTACTAGCCATTCCTGGGCTTGCCTAGGAAGTGACAGATGCCCTGCCAGCAAAACTCTAAGCAAAATATAAGTAGTTGTTTGCAAAACTGAGATCCAAAAATCAGAGTAGTAAGTGCTAGGGAATAAGTGGGAGCTCCTTCGTCCCTGGTTTTTGCAACTGAAGACTTGTGTGTCAGCATTTTGTAAGGCTTATGTAAGATGCTGGTGATAAACACCCACTGCCGGAGGAAGTCTGGCTTCAGGCCACTTCAGCCCTGGTAGCTTCCCCAGGCCACGCTGGGCAATCTCTTGGTTGCTGAAAAGAGTTGCAGAATCTCCTAGATTCGAGAGCCCTGGGGCCCAGGGGTGGCTGCACATACTGCAGGCACATCCTGCCTGGCATCTTGTTTGGGGACCCCGCATCACAGTGAACCAGGTGCCCTCGAGCGCAGAAGGCTGAGATGACTCTCTTCTGATGAGCTGCCACCGGAATGTGCCCACCTGCCCCGTTTTTCCTGGCTTCCAGTCCTCACGTGGCCACGTGCTCTCCTCATCATGGAAGCGGGAAGTGGAATAAGTGCTGCCATCTAGGGACCCCCTTCTATGTGCCAGGTACTGCCCTCTGTCCTTTCCACGGAGGACTAATCTAAGCTCAGGACACCCCTGTGAGGGTCTAATTTGAAAGGTGAAGTCTTCCACAGACAGCCAGTGAGCAAAGGAGCTGAGATCCAACCCCAGCCTCTTGGGTTGCAAAACTCATGTGCTCATCCTTGAGAGACAGAGTTAGATTCGGTGAGGGTCTCAGACTCCTACCAGCCCTTGGGTCTTGGGGGCTGACTTAGTCTTGGCAGCTGGCCCAGTGGATTCCCGGGAGCACTCTCTGCCCAGCCAGCCTTGGGCTTCTGGCTTGGAAGAAACCATACCCTGTCTCTTACTCTAGTAAGCCGGCTAGGATGACACCACGGCCTGGGCCTCTTTTCTTTTACTCAAAAAAATATTTACTGGGCACCTACGATTATAAAAGAGCTGCGTAAGGCACTGGGAAGAGTGCTGCAGGAGAGACACAGTATTACAGGATCGAAACAAGGACATGGGAAATGCTCACTGCTGCTAGGGTAGCCCAGAGAAGGAGAACTCCTCGCTGGGCAGCGAAGCTTACCCCACCGAGAGCACACCTTTGAAGGCTGAAGATGAAGGGCAGATGAAGACATCTGAGCGTTGGTTAGGGCAGTCCCGAGGGGCGAGCATGCCCCAAAGCCCAGCTTGAGGTTGAGCGGCAGAGTCCGGTCTCCACGTGACGAGGGCCGCTGACTACCAGGACGTGTGGAATCCCGTGGACGCCCGCAATTCCATGCCCTCCTCCTGCTCTCATCTGCTCTGCCTTACATGGCCACGTCTCTCCGTGCACGTCACTCTACCTCTCTCTGCCGCCTTCCCTTACTGGCTGGGCTGTCTGTCTGTGTATGCCTGCCTGTCTGTCTCCCTTACGACCGTCTTGCCCTTAACATAAAAGTGAGATATTAAAAAAAAAAAAAAATTGCTCCATCTCTTGAAGAAAACTTCATATTCCATGTTTTGATTAAAATATGATGGTTTCAGTGATAACATAAAGAACCAAATGAGTATATGCAACTGTTCTTAGGAAAAAGCCAGAAATGGATGGTTCCAGCTGGCAGGCTTATGGATTCTATGTTATCACCTTACCTAGTGTTTTCCCTATTTTGTAAACTTAAGTCATAACTATGACCTTCTCTCCCAACCACCTTGAAATGAATGACATCTTAAAATTTCAAATGTATTCAGCATTCTGTATGTCTTTTTCTTTGTAGAGAAATCCCTAACCAAATTAAGTGGCTCATTTCTTTATTATGAGCCATTGATTTCTTTCTATGGGTTGGTAAAAAAGAATAGATTCCCCTTCTTAGCCTTAAATAAGTATAAGGAAATTGGAGTTTTTAATTCCTTAAATGGAAACAAATCTAGTTTCAAGAGGGTACAAAATAAGAGAGCCAAGTGAACACAGGTTAGAAAGAGAAATACAGCAGCCAAGGGATCCAAGAGCCTGGAGCAGTGGGAGGGGCTAGTAGCGGTGGGAGGGGTGTGGAGCAGTGGGAGGGGCGTGGGCTTTGGGGCTAGTGATCTGGATTCAAAAATCTGTCTCCACCACTTACCTCCCAGGTGTGAGAATAGGGGCAAAACTGTACCTTTCAGAGCCTTACATTTCTCATCTTTAAATGGGGATAATAATCTTGAACTTGCAGTTTCCTTTCTTCGTTTCCCACTGCCTATTTTGTCTATGAAAGGAAAAGGAAGTGCCTGCTTTTCCTTTCATCTCAGTTTGCAGGTGGCTTCCTGCAGGAGGCTTCCCTGAAGTCTTGCCTAAGCTGGCTGCCCTGTGAGATGGGCTCCACAGCACCCACACACCCCCTCGCAATCTGTCCATCCTGTATGTCTTCACTATGATTGATTTTTTTTTTTTTTGGAAATTTATTTTTATTTTTTTTATATATATATATACATATATTTTAAGAGGTGCTTAGATTACCCAAAATATTACACGGAACCCACTGGGATTCCCATGCTGCCCACCTCCCACACCTCCCACCACATCCAACACAAACATCTCCCATAGTGTGGCCCACCAACCTCAATGAACTTACACATCCTGTAAGTTCTATGATTGATTTTTAAATCATCTGTTTCTTCAATACTCAGTGAGCTCCTCAGCAGGGAAGAGCTAAAAACTGTATCCCCAAATCTAGCACAAAGTAGTTTCTCAATAAATATTTGCTGGGCGATGGCAGCAAGCAAGAGCAACAAATCCTCCCATTCTACTGGGGGCAAACAGGCAATAATAATAAAATAATAATATATAAATAACAACAGAATACATTATATATTAAATTAAACACTGGTTAGTAGCGATTTTTTTATTAAATAATAAAAAAGTTGCATGTATGTGAGCGTGTGCGTGTGTGTGTATTTAGGATATAGGGGGTCCCGACAGAGTGGCTGGGCACAGTGGGAAGGAGGGGCCAAGGCCAATGCTTTAGAGACGGTGACACCACGACAAATTCCTCGAGGTCCGGGCAGCAGCCCCACAGTGGCAAAGCCGTCAGCATGTTGAGAGACAGGAGGTCAGTTTGGCCGAGAAGAGTAAATCCTGTGCCACGTTCTGGTCAATGGCCCATTGACACAGCACTGGAGGACATGCCAGATCTGTCACCTGCCGTCTTTCCCTGAGCAGTCCAGATGTCTCAAGAGGAGCTCTCCAAATGGCAGGGTCTGCAGGTCAGAGCCACAGGCCAGGCAGTGTCTGAGATGCCCCAGTGACCCCTGCCTCCTGGTAGCCATGCCCTGGTGTAAGCCCTCTCCTTGGGCGTGGCCTGGGGCTAGTGACCTGGTCCTAATGTATAGATGGGACAGTGCTTCTGAGCCTAGATTAGAAAAAGACTGGGCGTCCCTCTTGGGGCCCTCTCATGTGCTCTGGGTGGCTAGCCCGGGGGGAAGCCAGCTGCCATGCAGTGACACAGCTCCTGGGGAGGTCCCTGTGGCAAGGGGCTGAGGCCTGCCGGAAGCCACACAAGTGAGCATGCCCCTCCCCATTCCGCAGCAGACAGCCTGACAGCAATCACAGGAGACCTTGAGCCAGAGGCTCCCAGCTCGGCTGCACCCAGAGTCCTGACCCACAGGACCGTAATTTGTTGTTTAAGCCACTAAATCTTGGGGCTATTTGTTTAGCAGCAATAGATGACTCTAAGTTCTAATGCAGGTCACAGGGGCATTGGCAGAGCCGCTGATTTGGGGGAAATGTGCTGTCCCAGATGTCTGCCCTAGGGAAGTCACTGGCTCGTCTGCCCGTCGCTCTTACTATCCACCCCCCTACCCCACTAACACCCTGAAATCACTCAGAGCACAGAGCGTGGCCAAGGTCAGCACAGAGGAGATGAAATGGGAAGAACAAGGGAATTCTCTTCAAGAGCTACTTAGCTGTGGAACTCAGGCAAGTCACTTCACCTTCCGAGCCTCGATTTCCACTTCTGTAAAACGGAACTGACACCAAGCTCCTTCCAGGATTATTTTAAGATTCACTGAGATGTGAACATGCTTCCTGGTCTACCAAGCTCTGCAAGGCAGCTGCTGTGATCAGCCCATTTCCTCAGAGAGCAGAGACCAAGCTCAGAGCACTCACCAGGGCTCAGCCAAGATCACCCAGCTTCCCCAGGGCACCACGCGCCAGGGTCTCAGCCCAGGACTCCGGGGAATCAGCCAGCAATGTGTCCCCGTGCCAGGATTTGGGTGCTCCCTGCCTTCTAAGCACACGCTCCACCTCTTGAGCTCTGGTTCTATTATCTGCTGGGGACACACAGAGACAGTGACACGAGACACATGACAGCCTCAAAAGCCACTTGAGGAATTTGAACATAGTGATTCAAGAGTCAGTCCTCCACTCCCGGTTTTCTTTCCTCTTCTGCAGCTGCCTCGTGAATCACTCCTATGGTTGTCTTCCCCTGCTCCAACATCCCACATACATTCCCATAATACCAAAGCCGCGGCTGTCCTGCTTCTGACTCCCCCCGGGAACTCCCCTCATTCCCACTGCCTGGCCCAACCCCGTTATTCCTCCAAGAAGCCTTTCTGGGCCCCACCCCCTCACCTGGGCCAGATGCCCTCCTGTGGCCCTAGGCTTTCCACCTGGGCTCACCTCTCTTGTGGATGACCTCACTGTGTGGCCATTTTGCATTTATGGGTTTGCTCTGTGACCTTAAGCCCATGGAAGTGCCGGGACAGTGTGGGACTCATCCTGGACTCCCCAGCACCAGTTCCCAGGGAGAGTGCAATCGATGCCTCCTGAAGAAACGGCCGGATGGCCGGCTGATGAACAAAGGAGCAGGGGGCTCGTTCCTTGTTCCTTACAAGACAAGGTTCCAGTGACCCCACCTCCCGTGTCATCCTCCTGGATGTGTGGACTCTGCAGAGAGGCTTCCATGCTCCTCCAGTGGGGAGGTGTCCCTGAAGCAGAGGGAGCCTTGCCAACAGCTCTCCAGCCCCACAGATTCCCTGTTAGCACCTCATGTGCTCAGAGGGCTCCGAGGGAGCGAGACCGAGCCTGGGTTACAGCATCGCCACACTTGCCACGGGCGAGCTGGTACCCCACACAAATGCAGACTCAGGGGAGAGGGTCTTTAGAAAGCTGGAGGTCAGCACGTAAGAGAGGTTACTTCTCTTTATGAACATCATACATGCTTGGTGCAAAATAATGTGGAAAACCGAAGTACATAAAAGAAAACTGAGCATTTTACAGAGACCCACCACCCAGAAATAACTATTTACAGTAGTTATAAAGTTCACTTCTATAGTTTTTTGTGTGTGTATTTAGCATAGCTGGATGATACTATTACTCTATTGTGCTTCCTGAATTTCTTTTGTTACTGGGCATAGCAACATAAACACTTTCCTACGTTATAACGAATTACTGACAAAAGTTAACAGCTGTGTAATATTCTATCCAGGGCATGCACCACCTTGCAAGCCCTCAAGGCATCTACAGTCCAGCTGCAGAGAACTTACGTGCCTACACATCAAATTCTTTCCTTCAGAAAGTTCCTGGAAATGGAAATGATGGTCAAAGACGACGAACTTTCTATGGCTCTTTAAACCTCTGTCCAACTGCTTTGGGCAGGAGAATTCCAACGTGCTCTGCCAGCAGTGGGGTGTCAGGGTGCTTGTCTCCTCTGCCACTCCCCAGCTAGGGCCACAGCATGCTGTTTACACGTGGGAGGGCCTCAGAAATACCTACTTAGGAGGGGAAAGCCTGCACTCACAGGGACATGCAAAGGCGGTTCTTGCTGGAAAGGTTTTTTCCCTAGCCTCTTCCTAGCCCTACCACCATGGCCGACCTGGATGAGAGAACAACTTCCATCCTTCTTGCTTTTATCTGTCCTGTTTCATTTATTCCCCATCTTTCAGCCAAAGTGCTCTTTAAAACCAAATCTTCTCAAGCAGTTTTCGGTGGCTGTCCATTGTCTTGGCACCCAAGGCCATCCACAGGCGTCCCAGCTTCTCTCCAGGCTCACCACCTACTCTATAATTCTACCTGCTCACTTTTTACTAAGTATTCATTACGTCTAACTGCTGGAGATACAAGGCAGTGGGACACAATTCCTGTCCTCGGAGGCTCCTGGGCCCAAGGTGGGGCCAGTCCACCCACATCCCAGGATGCCAAGTTCCTGTGGGGTTATAAGCAGGCCGGAGGGCCTCAGCAGGTCCCAGAGTTCCTTTCTTTTGACTGAAAAGAAGGCAATTCCAAAAGCAATTTAGATCAGGATTCCTCATGCAAAATCGGAGAGAAGGCTTCCAGGAGGGTGTGTGTGTGTGGCAGGGGCAGGGGGTTGCTGGCAGGGGCCAGAGGGGTGGAAGGGTGGAGGAAACACTCCACTTCCTCCTTCTGAGTCACGTGGAAGTCACGCCCCACGCCTCAGTGCCTCCATCGTCAGCCTTTAAGGTCTACCACACTCGACACCTCTGCAGCCCCGGCACTAATTCGTGGAGACGAGGCTCGTTCTCAGCAGAGCAGGGCAGCGCAGAATGGAGCCGCCTTCCTCAACCCGCTCTGGGTCCCAGGCTCGCTGCCCCAACACCGGAGAGGCCCTCCCCCACTTCCTTGCTGCCCCCAGTCTGTGAGCTCCTGGAGGGCAAGGGGCTGGAACGGGCATGTGCGAACCTGCCCCAGCCAAGGCAGGGGGTGGAGGGCTGTTCCCAGAGACCTCACCTGTGTCATCAGTGTGGTGAGGGGCCCGTGCCGACCCCTCTGTAGGAGCCCTATGGGTCTGGAGGCCCAGCACCACCAGCAAGTGAGAGACCTGCCTTCACATCGTGGCCTTGTTCCAACCCAAACTCCAAGGCCCTGGGCAGTGGCTTGACCAGCTCTAAGGCCCTTAAGAGAGAGGATGGGGATCTGAGCCAGGGAGCCTGCCTCCGGGGCCCATGGCCTAACCACGGCGCCAGTCCACCCCCTCTCTGCCCAGCCACAGCCTACCTGCCTTGAACTGTTGTTCATTTCCTCCCAACAGCAGCCTCTAGCTCCCCTCCATCCACAGTAATTCTCTGTACTGGGCACCCTTTGCCTTATCACCAGTGGCAGGTCAATGTTTTTCTGGATCAGAGATGCTCCAGTGCAACTCATGGAGCCCTCATGTCACAATGATCACACACACAGACACACATTTCACAGGGCTTCCTGTAGGGTTGTTCAGGTTGTGCACTGCACAAAGGGACCAGGTCAAGGGGTGGTGAGTAGAGGCGGGAATCCCACCCACATTCCATTCAGCCAGCCCTGGGCCCTGGAGAGAGGATCCAGGGGGAAAGACCCATTTGGGTAAAGGATCTGCCCCAGAAAGGAGGCCGCTGCTGCAGTTTTTCTCCCTGAAGATGTTCGGGTGACCTTTTTCTAATTCTGTAGAAAGGCCCCTTAGAAGCGAATGTGGGCTGCGGCACTGACATACAATAACAAGGGAGTGAAGGCCGCGAAAGCCCATTGATGAAAGGACCAGGGGATCGTGGGCCCTCGCACCAAGAGCTGGACGCCAGCCGACCTCTGGAGTGATGGGCTGGCACCGCGGACCACGTGGGACACAGTGTTTACAGGCTGCGAGGGGCTCGGCTCCGCCCCCAAGGCCTGCTGACCCCTCGGCTCAGCGATCACACACAGACGTCATAGCTCCACGTGAGGAGCCTGGCATATAACAAATGCTCAAATCACGCCCCACCCTGCTGGGGGGTTGGTCCTGTGCCATAAAGCTGAACTTAGAAGCCTGTGAGCGTGGAAAGGAGGGCTGCAAAACACAAGCCAAGAGAGGAGCCTCATAAAGTGCACTTCGTGTTCTTACCATCCAAGTATGCTCCAAATCGGTGCAGCATAGGGAAGCCGGAATGGGCGTGGGGCTAGGCAGGTATATGCCAGGTAGGGGGTGGTTTGACGGCAAGCCTCAGGCGGCTGAAAGGTCGGGAAACAAGTGGCTTCTGTACTGTTCTTTCTTCTCAAATGCGTTGAGAAGCTTCAGGGTGTGGGCAGAGTACAGTGGGGAGCAGTTTGCACATGCTGTCCCTCAAGTTTTGGGGGGCTAGGCGACCTTCCCAAGGTCACTTCCCAGGGTGTAAAGGCAGAACTGAAACTTGGTACCTGGATCCCAGACTCCCAGGCCCCCTGTACCGCGGGGAGTGGCTGAGCGCACAGGCCCTGGAGCCAGCACCTGGGTGCCGATCCCAGCTCTGCCATTTGCTAGCTGCCTGTGTGGACCAGACGCAGGCCCTCTTTGTGGTATAACAAAATGGGGCTAACAGTGGTGCCTACCTCGAGGCTTGCTGGATGATTAATTAAAATACGATAGTTTAGAAGAGTGCCTGGCACACTTATTTACTGTTCATTTCATTGAGACTACTGTTATTTTCAGCACTGCTCTCTGAAAGTTGGTGGCTCGAGAGCAGTGTGCAGAGAGAAGCCAAGGGAGCTGGGGACATCACTAGCATCAGCCTCAAGTGGCACCTGCGCGTCCAGAATGCCCATCTGCGCTCTCCCGAGCACGCCGGTTGTTTGTCAGCAAATGCCCTTTCTTGTGGCGGGGGTGTTGACTCAGAGAAAATCGAGCTGCTTCTAGCAGGAAACAGCCAGGAAGAAAACTGGCTCTGGGGACGAACGATGGATGCTGAATCCTCAGAAACGAGAACTCCGAGGCCTCTGCCACCACCTCCTCGGCGAGCTTTCTCGAAAAAACTGAGCTTTTATACTGTAATAAAAGCTCAGCCTCAGGAAACCGCAAGGAGAAGCCAATTTAGGGCATGAGGGGGCGACGGGGCAAACCCAGTAAAAGAATACGAAGGAAAAGGCATCAGAAAGGGAATCGAGAAACCTGCCTTCATCTCCAGTCCCACCACTAATAAGGCAGGCTGGGTGGCCTTGGGCCAGTCCTTCCTTTTCTGTGGGCTCAGATACCTCCCTCTGAAAAATGTGTGGCTGGACCTGAGCCCAGACTGGGGAACTTCCCGATTTAAAATGATCAGCTGTTTCAGAAAACAAGAATCAGTGTTGCATAATCTTTTTAATTCCTTCCCTTCATCATGACCTTCACTCATTTATACACATGTTCCACCAATGAAAAGTGGGCAACCTAAAGGACTCCCTTTCCCCTCAAAATCTAAAGTGAACCAAGCTTTGTCCTGGGCCAATTTCAAGTGCCTGGGAATTCATTGCTTTCCCCCAGATACCTGCTAATTCCCAGGATGACCTGTTGGGTGTGGTTTCTGATTTGCTCGGTACCCCCAGGTACAAGGGCAGCCCCTAAGCATGTCATCATATTTGATCCTTAAGATTTTTTTGGAGGGCGAGTTATATGGGGAGGATTATATGAAAAGCAAATGGTCCTTGTTCCTGGTTCAACTATCTCCCCTTCCCAGTCCCTTACCATCACCCTGTAATCAGAATTCTTCTGCCTCTATTAGGCAGAGTCTTTCCTCTTTGCCCAAGGCCGGGCCCCTGGCTACACCCAGCCATGGGGATGGAGTTGGGGCACCTTGCGCACAAGGGGGCGAGGATTCAGCAGTGCAAGGGGCTTCTCTGCAGAAATTCTCTTTTCTTAAGGAGACGCCTGGGCTTAAAAGCAGCAAAAGCCAGTTTCCTCCCTCACACCTATACTCAGTATCTGGTAAGCACGGGGACCTGAGCTGGATGCTGCGAGGATACAGTGAGCCCCGAGGAATCATCCCTCTAGATGTGGCTGCCTGATTTGGAAGCCACCAGCCGCACGTGGTTACCGAAACTCAAACGACAATGAAATACAATGTAAAATTCAGTTCCTCGGTTGCACCAGCCACATTTCAAGTGCTCAGTATCACACGTGGCTAGCGGCTACTGTCTTGGGCAGGGGAGATAAGGAACATTTCCTTCACTGCAGAAAGTTCTATTGGGTGGATCTGGTCTAGAAGGAGCAAAGGGAGGGACTTAAGAGCTATGCTGGCAGGAGGTGAAGCACCACCCCCCAAGGGAGAGGCCCCTTTCTTCTGGGCTCAGCGGTCAAGCCTAACTGCCCTGCAGGCAGGAGCCACTGGAAAACCTCAAGGGAAGACTTATCTTTTGAAGAGTTGACACATTCAGTCTTTCTCAGCCTGCCGTAAACTAAGGAGCACCATCCCTGCAGCTGAAGCAAATTCTCTCCACCTTAAGAGGTTTAACTCAAACGCCTCCTCTTCCCAGCTACCTTCTCCCATTAAGTCCTGAGTGCAGCATCATTTTCACTCCTGCCACATTCTACCCCGGATCACAGTCATGGATGTGCAGGTCTCCACGTCCCTTCCAGCCGTGATCCTCAACTCCATCCTCAGTTCCTAGCATGGCAATTTGGTAACCAAATGAATGAAGAATGAATAAGTGAAAATGACTGAAGGAAGGAAGAAATGAATGAATGAATGAAAGAGCAAACAATGGCCCATTCCACCGTGGTGGGCTTAACCCAGACCTGGTTTCTACGGCATAAACCTATCCACTCACTGTTGGCCCCGAATAGTCTACATTCTATGCCAGCTGCCGGGTCACCATCTCTCTACTCCGTTTGTAGAGGTGGAAAAAGAGACAGCCGGCAGGTCTTATCCATGTCTGAGTTCCCTGGGAAATGCCTATACAAAATTCTCACGCAACCATGCAGTATTTACTCAGCAAAAAATAACTCTCAGGAGTCACCTTTTTTCTCAAATAAGTGGGATGGTTTTATATGCACAGAAACATCCCTATGTTCCCACCCAGCCCCTCTTCTTCCTATTCCTTTTCCTTCTTCCGGACTTGGAGAAGTGTCCTTTCTGCTTGTTGAAGCAAAACTGTCTCTGTGTGTCCTTGATCCAATCAGTAACCTCCTGCTCCCACTGGGCATTGATCCGTCAACCATGCCTGCCACCCCCTTGCGTCCCATCTCCCAGCCACTGCTGCCTAACAGTAGGTTTCCTGTAACTATAGAAGGAGGCTGCTGATGCCTTATTCTCTTTCTAACATGCCCTCACCTCATTTGCTTGCCGCTGGCTCAGCCAGAAGCCATGACTCTTTCTTTTCAAAAGAGGTGTGGTGCCTTCACCTCCCACTCACCCAGAAACATGCCTCTGTTCTCCATCCACTGAAGTGTGTCTCACAGAGTACCGTCATTCCCATTCTCATTACCCAAACCATCTAATTTCCTAAATCCTCTCCTTAGGTGGTATTGCCGTGGGGACAGGGGGACAAGTAGGACAAAGGTATTCTGTTGGGTCGACAAGGTATTATAGAGATGGGGAAAGTCAACATCGGGAAATCTCATCAAACCCTTGCTGCACACGCCCCTTGTGCAATTCCACCCACCTTCTCTTTATGAATTCCAATTCCTAAAATTATTTCTTAACAAAGCAAGTCACTTTGTGGCAGATGAGCTCTGGTAACCCTGGGCCCTCATTCCCACCCGGCGGGGGGCAGCAGTGTCAGCCTCAGGCCCCATCACTCCCTACTGCTCACACTGCTCCCATCCCCCACTTGCAATACCTGCCTTGTCCCTCTAGGCTTCTGGATTTGTAACTCCTGGACTATAGGGTTTCAGACTCAAAACAACAAAGTGATTTCTTCATCTTGTGGTCCTTTTAGCAGTAAGTGCTTAAATAGTCATAAAAATCTAAACCTGAGAACAGTTTATATGTAGTTCTTGCTCCTGAGACTTATCTTCTCTCACCCCATCACCTCCAGACCTTCACTAAATCTTCTTACTCTAGTCTTTGTAAAATAATCTACAGGTGTGTCAAAGACAGCACAAAGCTGCTGTGCTGAGTGTTGTAATGTTTTCCTCCAAGCCTGTGCTGCTGCCGAGTGCGCCGAGACCACAGCTGTGCCCAGGGCTCAATCACTGGACACAGTTGAAGGACTGCTTGGACTGACCGTTTCTTTATTCTTGAAGCATCTCCAACCCCATGTTGGGTTATTGTGTTCAATGGATTTGATTGTTCATTCCATTTCTTTCATGCAGTTGCTCATCCATTCATCCTGCCATTTATTCATCTTTTTAGACATTAAAAGTTTATCAAGCACGCACTGTGTTCAGACTCTGTGCTTTGCAGAAGGAAGACGATCTCTGCTTATACATCCATCAAGGTGTATACATTACACTGCCTGTGTTCAGGTCTGGGCACCATAGTGTGGCATCAGAACCAAGGCCTAATCTGTCCTAATCCTGGGTACCAGGCTGGAGAAATACACCCAGGAAGGCCCCATAAATGCTTATGAAATTGGCCTGGGCCTAAGGGCACAGGCTAGAGAAGATGAAAGCTCGATGACCTCTTCTGGGTTGAGGCATCATGGGTCAGTTCAGCAAGGTAGGAGGGGGAGCATCCCCAAGGTAGGAGGGGGAGCACCCCCAAGGTAGGAGGGGGAGCACCCCAAGGTAGGAGGAGGAGCACCAACAAGGTTCCAGAACCAAGAGTCTCTGTTTGTGGCTTCCTTAGGGCTCTTCCAACATAAGGCTGGTTTGCCAGCTACTCCTGTCACCCAATGGATAATCCCTCTCTGACTTTCCAAGCTGAGGTCCTGGGTGTCTCTGTGTGTGACTCACCCACTATCTACCATGGTATTGTCCTCAGTGTCATAATTTCTTTTCCACCCTGGAGCGAAAGGCATATGCATGCCCAATCTGCTCAATGAGAGGACATTAAAATGAAATGAGATTTGCAGCCAGGTGTTAATCATTTTTTCAGTTCAAATACTGTGACTGCACAGAGGAAAGATATTCTGAGACGTCTGACAGGGTTTTTGTGCTTGGGCAATAACTGGCATAGAGATGCTTCTGGTGGGAAATCCAGGCCTCCTTTGGGGATGTGATGCAAGTAAGTATACAAACATATTATGGGAGACACTGAAGAATGAGAAGAGATTCTCCCACGGTGCACTGTGATCCCATCCAATGATACAGAGGTTGAAAGGAAATCTCCACTACCTATAGGATATCACAGGATCAGTATCCTATTCTCTAATAAAAATACCTTGCAATTGCTAAACACTTAGTGTTCCCAGTAATTTCATAAATATATCATATTTAGGCACTACCAAGGCTAGAACTGTTCATGGTCAAATAAGTAGCTGTCCACAAGGTAAACTTGAGGGAAACTGCCTGTGCTCCTTCCCCTGCCCCTCCACCACAAGCATCTACTCCTTTGGCAGGCTGTGGGGTCTAGAATTTTCAACCCCAGATTCCTTCTTGAAAGGCCTTCTTGGAGAAACAAATTGATGAATCCATTTTTTTTTTATGGGCTCATGGCATTATGTGGAGAAGAAACAAGGTGTCCTGAATTCATTCATTCATTTAATCATTCCTTCATTCTTGAAAATAATGGAGCAGGCATGGGCCCTGGAACGGGACAGATCTGGATTTAAGTGCAGACAATAACACCACTCTCCCAGAGCTGTCGTGAGGATTAAATGAGATTGTGAGTGTAGAGCACTAACATGTTCAGTGAGCTTGCTCTAGGTGCCACGTTCTGTCCTAAGCATTTTACATATTGGAGTCATCGACTCCTCAGGAAAACACGATGAAGTGGTGCAATTTTGAAATCCACTGTGCAGATGAGAAAACTGAGGCTCAGGGGAGTTGGGGGACGTGTCCAAGTTCACACAGCTAGTCAGGGGCTGAACCAGGGATCTCCAGATCCCAGGTAGCCAACACAGGCAAGCGGCCTTTTTATATTCCTGGGAAAGATCACAACATAGACGATGGGCGTGCTGTGGAGACGCGTGCCTGGAGGCAGAGGGCAAAGCCAAAGTCAGTGTAGGAGCAAGGCAGCTGGAGAAGAACAAGTTGGTGGAGTCCAGTGGTGGGATAGGGACTGGCTGCTCTGGGGGGCAAATGACTACAGTGGGTTCCTGGAGGCTTGAGAGAAGGGCAAGAGAAGGTGTCAAGAGGCAAAGGGCATAATGTAACCCAAAGAAGGGGACAAGGAGCTGAGATCAAGTGACCAGTTTCTCAAGGTCAGCTGTGTCTGCAACATACAACTCCCCACGGTCTAGGGCACACTTTTGCTAGAACATGTTCACATCTGGTTCTCTGCTCAAGTACACAAAGAGGTGATCTTAACTTGCTGAGGGACTCTGGGTGAGCTCCTGCTCCTCTCTGTCCTCAGGATGCTGCCATTTGTGACCGTGATAAAATTTAAAGTAGCACTCAATCAGAGGCCAGGTATGAAATCGCAGCACAAGCACTGTCACTCGGGTTCTCTTTTCTGTTTAACGGAGATCTTCACGGCTATCCTACCTTCCTTAGATCTGCATTAAGGGCTTTTAAAAAATACAGTGAAGCCGATTATATTTAGAACCTTGGAGGGAGGGAGTGTGATGTGCCAGGGCTAGTATTTACTGAGCACCCACCCTATGCCAGGCCCCGGGATGGGCACTGGGGGTGCAGCAGTGGGCAAGGTGGTCCTCACTCACAAAACCCACGTGTCATCATGTGGTTGTAATAAGCACTACGGAGGAAAACTCCGGTGTGCAGTGAGAACACACACTTAGGAGTGAGCCATACGCTGGGCTGAATCCTGTCTTGACACTGCAACTGTGAGAGTTTTGGTCCATCACAAAAGCCAAGCTGAGTTTTTGCCTTTATCTCTAAAATGCAAGAGCCCTGGAGAGTGGAAGGAGGATGAGACGCATAGCGCAGAGCTAGGCACGTAACAGGTCACTAAATAGTTCTTAATCATTGTCGATGAAGGCGGCAGTGACAGTGATTGGTGATGATGATGAGGAGGAGGATGGCGATGATGACAGTGGTGACGGTGGCAGAGGCATAATGCTTATGTTGGGGTATAGCCATGGCTGGTCCCTCTGCAGGGCGACTCGATGAGTGAGTCTGGAGCCTGAGGCCCCATGGGTTCCCTGCTGTCTGCTAGGCTCCAAAAAGAGCACATTGGCATTTCCACGCCGGTTTTCTCCAGCAACATTTCTTCTTCTGGCCTCTGCTCACGCAAGCAGCACCTCACTTGGAGGAAATGCCAGCCCCTACGAGGTGAGCTGGAGCACGGGGAGGCGGGGGCGGGAGCGTCTCCAAAGGTCAGGGTGAGTCAGCCATCCCGAGAGGGGAGGGCGATGCCGTCAGCGGGAAGACTCCAGGCCTCACCTAAGAACCTCGCCTTGCCGTTTCGCTCACCGCCTCTGCAAGTCGGAGGGAACCTAGTGATCTCTATACTTCTGCAACTAATGGTTCAGTCCCAACACCACTGAGCAGACTTCTTGATGTTTGCCTGGAAAACTTTCCCAGGAGGCTCAGGCTGGAAGGCAAACTGGTGCCAAAGAAGCTGCGGGCTCACCTGCCCTCCTCCCTTGCTTAGTCTGCAGGCCAGAGCCCGGGAGAGGAGGCGGCTCCAGGTCCTGGGACGCTTAGGCGGGGAGCTCGGCTCCCTAGCGGGGCTTGCTGAGTGGAGCACTGCCCCCAGTACAAAAGGGCTGCCCCCCGAGGAAGGGAGGCTGCGGACCCTAAGGTGACAGCGGGGAGAGGCAATCTGGCAGCCGAGAGGCTGGGCTGACACGGCGGTCAGCAGCCCAGGGCACCCGCTGGCCCGGCTCTCCCGTGGCTGCACTGAGCCCCTGCAGATGGAGCCGCCCGCAGTCTCGCCCTCGCTCTCTACTGCCGTAGGCTGGCTAAGTCCCACCCGTATGGCACCTGCCTGGCCTCTGCAGGCACTGGACTTCATAACCCCTGGGCTGGGTGATTTTCAGGATCCCTCCTGCCCTGAGAGTCTGTGTTCTCAGAAAGAACACATGGTGGCAAAAACACGTGAGAATTGAGAGGCACAGATTTGAATCCTGACCTTGCCAACGACAAGTGATGGTATCCCTGCAAGTCCCTGGCCTTCCTTTAATTCATCAAATATTCCAGCAGCTTGGCAAGTATGAGGTGCTGCACTAGGTGCTGGGGGCGGGGCACTGTGAGCAAAATGGTTGGCTGTGCTCTCTTCTCCTGCGGGATTATTTACCCGGGGTGGGGGAGGGGCAGAGGGAGGTGGAAAAACACACTGGAGCCAGAACACGATGGCAAATGGGGACAAGGAACTGGAGAGGGAAGGACAGCGGTGACCTCACTTACTTAGGTGGCTGAGGCAAGGAAGAGATTTTTAAAAGAAATGACGTTTAAACTGAGGCAAGAAAGGCTGGGGAGGGGTCTTCAGGGAGCGGGTAAAGCTCAGTGGTTGAACACCTGGTCCCATGTACAAGGTCCCAGGTTCAATCCCCAGTACCTCCTTTAAACAAAACAACAAAAAAAGAGGCATCCAGGTAAAAAGAGAGAACACCATATCAGACAAGGGGAACAGTATACCAGGATGCTCTGAGGCAGTGAAAAGTGTGGCATTTACTATGCTTCTGTTACTGTAATTTACATTAAAAGACTTCATTATAAAGACAGCAATATGCTCTGTAAGTCAACTCTAATTCATACCCTACAGCTTTGCGGCTTCTAATCAGGAACCAACACTCCAGGGATGATAAAGTTGGGTATGAACTGCCTTAATTTGGAATCAACACCTTGAGAGGTGCTTGCCTAGCCCTTAAAATATCTCCTTGTAATTTTACACCAGAGGGTTTGCTGATCTGCATAAGGGCTGCTAGAAAGACTTTTTCACGGGTGAAATGAGTGGCACCTACATCAGAACCCGGCAAGCCCTAGAGTGTAGGGTCTTTGTGCTCCATGGGATATCCAGGGCTGGGGTCCAACAGAACTTTCCGTGACGAGGGGGACGTTCTCTGTCTGCGCTGTCCAATATGGTAGCTCCCGGCTACAGGAATGTGAAATGAGGTTGCCTAAATTTCACTTTAATGAGGGAGTGCTAAGTGCTAGTAGAGTTTTGTTTTATATTAAATTACTATCTAGAAATCTGAAGATCCATGAGAATAAAAAGCCACTGAACATTGTTTTAAACCACAGAACATTGGGGAGGTTTGTTATGCAGCATCTGTGGCAATCATTCACTGATAGACTCAGAGAGGTGGAGTGACCTGCCCATGGCAACACAGCTAGTAAGCATGTAGGTGGAATTCTAACTCTGCATGGAATGAGACCATGCTTCGTGGCTAAGGCGACTATATAACTAATCATGTAAGCGAGCCCCTTTGGAGTGAGAGGGGGCACCTGACATCACACTGGACCTGTGAAATGAAGCTAAAATGTTGGAGCCTCCCCACGTCTAATACCCACAGTTTAGATTTCTCTTGCAGACATGGAAGTGGTTCAAAATATATAAGCTAACTGCTTATAGTCACCCAGCATATAAAGACCTAGAGGGACTGATTCCAAGGTAAGGACCACACACCCTTGCAGGCTGAGGGCACCAGCTCATCCCTGTAACAGCTGGGTGCCACAACGTCCTCCAAGAAGCCCACCTACGAGGCAAGCGGTACTCTTTCTTGGGGGATCAGCTAACGCACCGGAGGTGAAAGAAGGGACAGAATCTCCTTTCTCCTTTTCCTCACCCTTTCCATCCCAGAGACAGCAAAGGGTTGATTGGCCAAGGAGGAAATCTTAAATCGCCACTCCATGTGCCCATCTTGCAACTCTACCCCCCTTCTCTCTATGAATTCCAATTCTTAAAATCATTTTTTAACAAAGCAACTCTTTGCTGGTGACAAGAGGCTCAAGGTGGTCCTCAAGCCCAATGCAAAGTCTGAACCCACCCAGTCTTCTCCATGCACCACTAACAGCTAGTGGTGCCCCCTCATCCTCCCCTTTCCCCATGCCTCCCATTCTCCCTCCCTCAGCTCCCCTTGGAGCGGCGAACCTAGTAATGTAGCTTTAATGTCTGCCACATGCCGAGGGTGGTCCCGGGTTCCAGGAACGGCAATTATCTTATTGCATCCTCCGTACTCACAGCTGGGATTGATAACCCCCAACACACAGATGAGGAAACCAAGTCTCATGAACTTAAATTACCAGAGAGCTTGGTATGTGACAAGGAAGACGCCGCCGTCCTTTCCTTCTTACCCATTCAAAAACAAACAAAACTGAGGGTCAGAGAACCGTCAGGTACCGCATTAGGTCCTGGGGATATAGTGATGAACAAATCTAGCGGGGTGCTGCACCACACCCGCCACCTCTCCACTTCCCGTTGATGGTGGGACCTCAGGCTGCCTCCGTGAGAAGGGAAGAACCCAAACAGCCTGGGGAGGGGGCTGCCTACGGGAGACTGTGGAATCACTCAATGGCAGGCGTCACCTCCTCAGTCGGGGCTGCAGGGCCGGAAGCAGACCCTCCCCCGTGAAGGCACGGGGGTCATCTGAACCGCAGGCCCTCACAGATTGGGGAGCAGGCAAAGTGGTTTATTCTGCCCCTAGGTGGCGCTGTGATGGGGGCGTCCATCATGCCCACTGAAGCAGAGTCATTCTCATCAACTCCTGCCTCAGTTTCCCTCCCTACCCCAAGAGGCACTGGCTGGAGTAGGTAAGAAAAGCATTGCGAACTCCGTCAGAGCTGGATTTAAATTCTGGATCTGGCAGTGAGCATATTGTTCCCAAACGTCTTCATTGCTAGTCTGGAGTGGGTGCCAAAGGACCCCAACTCCACCCCTTTCAAAAAGGGGAGGGAGGCCAGTAGTTTTAGAGTCATCGTAATTGCTAATATTTATCTAGCATACACCATTTGCAAGCAACGCTTTAGGTCATTTTATGAGTTAACTCAATCCTCATAAAAACGCTATGTACTACCACAAGGGACACACACTGTTAACCCAGCTTTAGACGAAGAGGGTCAGAGAGGTTAAGGAACTTGCCCAAAGTTACAAAGCAAGGAAGCCACCAAGCTGGGCTTCACACCCAAGCAGTCCTCTCATGCAGGGATTCTCAGCAGGAGTGGAGAGGCTGGGGCCGGGGGGGTGATTGTGTCTCCCAGGGGCCATCTGGCCACGTCTGGAGACATTTTTGGATGTCACAATCGGGGGTTGTGGGTACAAAGCAAGAATGCTGCTAAGTAAACATCCTACATGCCCAGGCCAGGCCCCGACATAAAGACTTATCTGGCCCCAAATGTCTCAAGGCTGAGAAATCCTGGAGAGTTCAGCAGCAGAGGCCCAGCCCCCGAGGGAAGTCAGCGCCCGGGGCTCCAGTGATGGCACCCCAGTGTGTTAGGGACGGGCACATGGGAGGGGATTGTTTCTTAACTCTAGAAGTAACAGATCTAAATGCAAAATGGTGCCTGGAAGTGGCAGAAACAGCTGTATCATGCCAAAGTGCACATCATTTTTCTATGATTTCATTTTTTTGGAGATTATACTATTTTAACACTGTTAGGGAAAAAAAATACTCGATGACTCATGTGTCATGACTTGCTGGCTGATTCCATGTGTTCCTGACAGTTCCCCTGTGGGTCCCCTTCTCTGGAGTTTGCGACCTATGCCCGCTCCCCACTGCCATGGCCCCAGAGCCACACATGGCCAGATGGCCTGCAGATGCTGGTTGAAGTCAAGGAAGGGCTGGCATTGGAGTTGAGCCACGCAAAGTAGGATTTTGACCGGCAGACCTGGGAGGTTGCAGAGGGGGAAGAGAAGGGAAAGAAAAGGAGGAAGAAGGAAAAGGGGGGTAAGGCCAGGGCCTTCCAGGCAGAAGTCCTAACAGGTAAAGCAACTGTAGACAACGAGGCACAGAGGAAAGGGGCAAAACTGGAGAGTCAGCCGTGCTTGTGTTCAAATCGAGCCCTCTCCGTGATGAGGGACACCGGGCACACCTGGTCATCCTTCTGGTCTCCTCTGTCATTTGGTTTAACAACATCCACTTTGCCAAGCTCTGGGTTTTCACAGCAATAACCTGAAGCCATGGGCGAGAGGAAGCTGGCCCCAGGTGGAGGTCACCACTACCCCGTGTGTGTTTCCTGTCTGCCCGCCTGCCCGCATGTGACCCTGTTCTCTTCGTCCTGGGGCTCCCTGCGGGACCTGCCAGGGCTTTGGACCAAGAGAGGGCGTGAATTGTCAGGCAGGTCCTGCAAGATGCAGAAGCTTGCCCGAACCTCCTGTCCCGAGCTCGTGCTGAGCACGCAGCAAACCTGGTCTGAAGAAAGAACAAGAAGTAGAGCCGCAGGAACGGCCTTGGGCAGTGATGTGGCCGCACAGGACAGAACTCGTCACTCACCATATTCGCCATTTCCAGGGTCTCCTCCTCCCATTGATATCAACCACGTCCAAAGAGGCTGATGCGTCAACCAGAACGCCAAGCGATCACTCCACAGTGAGAACACCCGGTCAGGACAGCAGGCATAACTCCTTAGGCCCACAGCCTTCCCTGCAGACCAGCTGGAACCAGAAATCGAGCTGGTCCGCCAGGAGCCCAGACACGGAGCATTGGTTGCACTATCTGAGTGTTTCCTGACACTTTCATCTCCACCACCAGGACACACTGCCACTCAAACCAGACAGGGCCCGTTCTGGGACCAGCACACCCTCTCCCGGGCTCCTGAGGCTCTCTCACTTCCTCACTGCCATGGTGAGTCAACCCCATTTCTGATGGGCTAACTCTTTCTTCAGAGATGTCCCTGCCTTCGGTGTCCTGGCAGCTCGGGCTTGCTCCGGACCGTGAGTCGCCCTGCCTTGTGGATGCCTGTCCTCCCCATCCTGAGAATGAACTCTGCTATTTTCTTCTGGTTGTCCTTATTGCTAGCCTTGTGGGGCACCCCAGCACCTCCAGGTGGCCTCTGCTCCCTGCATTTCCCAGCAGGCAGCCTGCTGGGCCAGGGTGACATGGGGTGGGGCTCAGAATCCCTGCAGCCTGCCGCTTCTGTCCCAAGGATGCCACTCCAGAGGGCACCGGCAGTGACAGTTCCAAAGCAGTCCTCAGGGCAGTGGAAAACTGCAAGGGGAAGACAGAAACGTACCTTGCTCTTCACCTTACTTAATTAAGAACCGGTCTATTTAGGGAAATAACACAAAGCATCTCTAGAAACCAGAATGAGGTCAGGATTTAGAAAGCTTCCCCTTACCTGGCTGCAGAGCCTCGGGCTCAGGGTACATAAATTACTGCTCTCTGAAGACACAGTTGTTGTTACCCTGGGGCGAGCGAGGATCACACTAAACCAGGGTTTCTTGACCTCAGCTTCCACGTGGGGCCCTGTACTGTGCACTGTGGGATGGTTAGCAACATCCCTGCTCTCTATCGTCTATCCGTTGTGCCAGTAGCGCCATCCACTTTCGGGACAACCAGAAATGTCTCCAGACAGGGCCATGTGTCCTCTAGGGGGACAAAATCACACACCCCTTGAGAAGCGCTGGGTCAAATCACTTCCAAGAGCCCTCCCAGGGCTAGCTAGCACTCTAGGGCTCACCGCCACTGTCTTTGGTCGCATTTGCTTTTGGGCTAAATGTCCCCGTGCAGAGAGAGCAGGCCGCTCCAACTCCCACCGCTCCGTAACTGCCCCTGTCTCTCTAGGCTCCCCCTAGTCAGGCTGTGCATGGGCCGGGTCACAGATGGCATCTGTCCTGCACTCCATGGGTCCCCTTCACTTAACACAGTCCCTGGGCCAGAGCTGAAGCGGCACATCATTTGTCCCCACTTTCCTTACAGGTTCACGAAGGCGATGGCATATTCACCTGATCCCGGGGCCCGCTGACAATGGTATGACACTTCTGCCTCTCTCGACTTCTAATGCTCCCCGCAGGGGGAGGAGGGCTGGATTGAATGGGTGTGGTGCTGGCAGGCTGGCTGCTCCTGGTCCCTTCAGCTGGGAAACAGGATTATGCTTTAAATATCACACTCAAGGAGCTCACGCTTCAGGGCTCTTGGATTCTGGGCACCCAGGAGTGTAAGGCATGTCCCGATCCTCCACTGGCCAGGACCGTCTACTCTGCAGCCCCGTCTCTCCCCTTAGCTGCATCCCACCTTCTAGATACTAGGAAGGGAAATATTAGGAGGCTCTTTTGGCCTCGGGACAAAGCCCCATTTCCTAATGCATTATCAGCAGCAGCAAAGCAGATACATGACCCCATCTGACTACTGTGCCGTTTCTCAAATTGCTTTGTGACCTAGAAGGAAGACAGTTGTGACTAACTGCCCCTCTCAAAAGCCCCAGCACGTGGCACTTGGTAGATGTCAAATAAATATTTGTTGACTTGGTTTATTGAGTGATGGTCCTGGAACAGTGTGGTCTGGGAGGTAGTGAGTTCCCCATTGCAAGAGGTGAAAAAAAAAAGGGGGTGATGACCACATGACGGAAATGATACAGGAATAGTTTAAGCATGACTTTTGGATTTGGATTAGATTAGATGTCTTTTCAAATATATGCCAGGTTGAAGGTCTGTAGTTCTGTGGCTCAGGAGAAAATGAAGTAAATCCAAGTCCATTTTTAAATTAATAATAATAATAATGAAGCCCCTGGGATTCTGGAGGTTGAGTCTCCTGCCCAGAGAGCACCAAGAACATCTTGAAAATCATCCTGTTCAAAAAGAGCCTGAGAATAGCATGTTACTCACCCAGTCAGACCATCTGGCCTTAGACTCACTTGGTTTAAAGCAAAAACAACACCCACTCTCTTTTATATCCCTGTCTTAGTTTGGGTTTCCCCAGAAGCAGAGCCTGGGAAAAGGACTTGTCCGTGGGTGGTTCATCTGGGAGGTAACTCAAGAAGCAAGTGTGAGGGAGCAGGGAAGGGAGGCAGGCAAGGAGGAGAGCCACGGGGAAGGCGTGCTGTGAGGAACAGGGGCTCCTTCCCCTGAGACTGCTTGAGACCATTACAGAATCTTCCAGAATTATCTGCATGAAGGACAGGAGACTGGGGCATTTTTCCACTATCTCCTATCCCTCATTGGTTGAGGTTGGCTCTGGGGGCATTAATTCCTCTGTACTTGTGGGCTGTGCTTGCATGACACAGGCCGTTGCAAGGTCCATCTGCAAGTGTGAGCTTGCATTGGCCTGCCCAATGCAGCCACAGCTGAGACAGAGGTAGGAGGAGTGCAGGGACACCAGTGGCAGCTGTAGGCTCAAACTCATCACCTCTTATGTGGCTGCTAACTAACCTCCATGGTTCCAAACTCACAGCCTGCCCGCCAATCTCCAAACCATTACATTCGGGATCTTTTTAAGACACCCACTCTTGCTCAAAACCCCCATGTCTACAAGACAAGACCAAAACCATGAGGGTGCATTCAAACTTCCACGCTGTTTGAATCACGATTGGACCATCTTGACCTCTGGCTGTTCCTCCCCCAAGTGGAACCCTCCGCTCCAGCCACAGGGAGTTACCTGCCATTCCTTCAACATGTCCTTCCCCTGAATTAGGCTCTTGTGCCTTGGCTGCTAAAGTTCTCTCTGCCTGAAATGCCCTTTATCTTCATTTCCAGGTCCATCCATCCAACTCCATCCCATCCTTCATGGCCCAGCTGAAATGTCTTTTCCTCTGTGGGAGTCGTGCCCATAGACTCAGAGCTAGTTTTATTCCTTTACAAGAGCATTTATTAAGCTGCATTGCAATGTGTGTAAGTGGTGGTGACACCAGAAGGAACCTCGTGCTCAGGGACAAGGACTTGTCCCAAGTGCAGAGCCTGGCACGAAGGCGTAATTTAGTGAACACGGCCTGAATCGACAGATGGCCCCAATAAACATGTCTCCAAATGCCTCCAGGTCTGTTTGTTCCCCTGGAGATTGAGGAAGGGGACTGAGCTGCAAGGAGCACCAGATCTCCAAGACGGTTCTAAAAAACAAGATGGTTTGGGAGGTGCTCCATCCTTGGGGCCACTCTGAGCAACAAGGCAGCTTTACGGAGTCCCATTCGGCTCTGTCCAGCTTCACTTGGTCACAAAAAGCTTTTCTTAAAAAATAATACTTAATGGTATCTAAAGTAGAGAATTGGAGAAGGTACAGTGGGTAAGTTAGCCTAAAACTGCCTGTGGTTCCTTCCCATTCAAAAATGCTCTAATGATCATCAACTACTGATCATTACGGACATATTTATTTGATTCAAGAGAAAAGTTATCCCAGAGTTGTCCAAAGGTGGGGAGGCAATGAGCTTGCTACTAAGACTGGAGCTGTGCAAAAAGGATGATCCCGCCTTGACATGGACTCCAAGTATGGAAAGTGGACAGTGTCAGCAGATCTTCCTGGGGATCAGTGGAGTGCTCATGGGCACAGGCAGGGATGCCTGGAGATTACAGGCTGGTCTGCGTGAGTGCACATTTCTCCTGGATAAGGACTCTATGCTTTCATCATATTTTCAAGGGGCTGTGGGGCCCCAAGACTAAGCACCGCTGGACTTCAGGCTGATCCAGCCAGACATCATCCACCTTGCTGAGGAGGGAGAATGAATGAGTCTGGAGCAATCCCCATCCACTGCTGGAATTCTGCCCCCAACAGCCTCATTCTCCGCATTAACTCTCATGCTTCTTATCTCTTTGACCTTGGCCAGGTACTTGATCTCTTGGTGCCTCCGTTTCCTTATCTGCCTATTGGGAACAGCACAGCATAATTTTAAGGCATTATATAAAAGGCAACTTTAATAGTAGTGAGATATGCAATCAATTTGCCCATCATTTTCAAAAACAGGAAAATCCTCACTCTTCAGTTTAAAACTAAGAGGGAGAAATGTTTCATCTTTGATTCAGATCAGAAATAGCCTGCATGGCTACCTGAAGCTTTTCTTTGATAACTGATTTGTTTCTTCCATTTTCAAAACTGCTTCCTGCTTGGCACGTGGCACTTTCTCTCTGACTCGCTGATTATTCCTGAGCCCTGCCTGGGTATTCACTGTCCCCTGCTGAGAGCTCTGGGAAAAAGAGTGTGTTGTTCCCCCAACCTCCTCAACCTGGGTCAAGCCATCAGATTGGGCTTCAAGGAGAAGTTTTGTGAGGCCCTTGGACGCTGTGTTCTTGGGCAGGTTAGCTGGTTAGAGGCCTGTGGTCAGTGGAAAACTGTTTCTGAAACACAGTTGGAAGAGCGCTTCCAGTCGAATCGGATCACACACTCTGGAAAGGGATTCCTTAAGACAAATCTAGCCACACCAGCGTGAAAGGCTGAGAGAGTTCATTATTCTTCCCAACCCATTATTGGTTATTAGAGAAACTAGTGATTATGGCATTGTATCAGTTCCCTCTTGTTTTAAGCCACCGCAACGAAGTACCACGACCTTGGTGGCTTAAAACAGAAGTGTTTTCAGCAGTTTTACTGAGAGATATTCACATACCATACAATCCATCCCTAGTGTACAATCAGTGGCTTTTAATCACAGAGCTGTGCATTCATCACCGTCAATTTTAGAACATTCCCGTTACCCAAAAAGCAAACCTCCCTACCCTTCAGCAGTCACCTCTCAATCCCTCGATCCTTCCCCAGCCCTACACACCCCTAATAAAACAACAGCAGTTTATTCTCATGGTTCTGGAGGCCATGTATTAGTCAGCCAAAGGGGTGCTGATGCAAAACACGAGAAATCTTTTGGTCTTTATAAAGGGTATTTATTTGGGGTAGACGCTTACAGTTACCAGGCCATAAAGCATAAGTTTCTTCCTTCACCAAAGTCCATTGCCACGTGTTGGAGCAAGACGGCTGCTGACGTCTGCCAGGGTTCAGGCTTCCTGGGTTCCTCTCTTCCCGGGGCTGCATTTCTCTCCGGGCTCAGCTCCTCTGTTTCCTCCACAAGGTCAGCTGTAGACTATCAGGCTCTCTAGGCTTTGCTTCCCTCCACAAGGCTAGCTGTGAACTCTCAGGCAAATGGCTTGTCTCTATACCGGGGCCTTCTCTCCTTCCTCAAAACCAAGCTCTCTTATTTCCCAGGACTCCAGCTCAAGACTCCAACATCAAAACTTCTCCAACACTGTCCTTTGCCTGTCTTTTATCTTGGAGACCTCACCCACCAAGGGGTGGGGCTCAATGCCCTATTGACGTTGCCCAGTCAACACCCTAATCATAACTTAATCATGCCCAGATTAACAGACGAGTTTACAAGCATAATCCAATATATATATTTGGAATTCATAATTACATCCAACTGCCAAATGGCTACAGGCCAGGAGCCCGAGATCAAGGTGTGGGCAGGGCCGCGCTCCAACCCGGCTAGGGGAGGGTCCTCCTGGCCTCTTCAGCCCCTGGCCCCAGGGTTCCTTCCTTTTGGCTGCCTCACTCCAGTAGGCCTCCACCTCACGTGGCCTCCTCTTCCGTGTCTCTTCGAGGACACTTGGCCTTGGTGTTACAGTGCCCGGGAAATCCAGGATGATCTCATCTCAAGATCAGAACATAATTGCATGTGCAAAGACCCTTTTTCCAATTAAGCTCACACTGGCAGGTTCCAGGGTTAGGCCGTGGGCATATCCTCCTGGGGGATACTTTAACTGGTGTTTTCAAAGTACCTGGATATTCATTTACTACTCTCTGTTCTCCTCAGCAAACCCAGGTCCTCTAGGCTTCTCTTCAGGGCCCGCCCACTACCTCCTGTTTCACCCAGCTCCAGACTCGCATCTACATTCGAGACCTGCACTGGCCCCTGGCGTCTGGTACCAATTTGGCTTTTCAGGCCTGAACCCAAGTGAATCCCTTCCCCTGACACCATCTACCCTTGACCTCTGGCTCCATCAGTTCCAGCTTCTCCCAGTCACAATCCTGCCCAGTTCGGCCTCAGTTCCTAGAAGTCCATAGCCCAGCTTGGACAATGACCAAGCGCCTCTGCTGGGGCTATCAGCCATGCAAGGAAACCCCTAGGAATCTAGCCCCTCGATCTTCTCTGACCTCACGTCCTAACCCACTCCCCAGAGCGCACACACACAAGGACACACACCCCTTGGTTATATAGCTTCAGGGCAGGCTGGCCTCCTTGCTTTCCTGGAATTAGCCAGGCAGCTCCACCTTCCAGGTGCCCACGCGGCTCCCTCCCTCATGTCACTGCTCAAGGGGCACCTTAACCAGGCCTCCTGGCAGTCTCTGTAAAGTGGCGCCTCCTGCGCCATCCCAGCACCGGTGCCCACCCAGATTACTAGCCATCCCCTCGCACCAGAACACAAGCCCATGAGCCCGAGGCTGTTTTGTTCACGGCTACTGCCCAGCTCAAGAACAGTACCTGGCACGGAGTGGGTGCTCGAAAGCTGCTGGTCAGCGAGCCACGGAATGCACCTTACACCTCGAGACATGCTTCTCCAAGACACATAGCTAATAAGCTAGGATGCTGGTCTCCAAAGTCCACTGACCACTCTCCAGCGGACAATCGGAAGCTAAGTCGTTTGGGCATAAGCGGCACTGCACCAGAGAACATGCCATTCAAAGCAGAACTCTTGGCGTCACCTGCTGTTTGCACTGGATAAACCTCCCTGGCCCCTCGTTTCCAGATTCCCTAATGTCCAGGTCAGGTAGCTCCAAAGCAGAGGTCTTTTTTTTTTTTTCTCTTACCCGCTTGATGTTTGCACTTGCTGTCTGTTCGTCTTCTTTGTTTCTTTAGGAGGCACAGGGAACTTAACCTGGGACCTCCAATGTAGGAGAAAGGCATCTAATTGCTTAAGCCACTTCCATTCCCTGCTTTTATTGTGTCTCTCATTATGTTTTTCTTCTTCTGTCTCTTGTTGCATCATCTTGTTGTGTCAGCTTGCTGTGCCTGCCTGTCATGCCAGCTCGCTGTCTTCTTTTAGGAGGCACCGGGAACCGAGCCACATACTTCCCATGTGGTAGGCGGGCGCTCAATCACTTGAGGCACATCCGCTTCCCCAAAGCAGAGGTCTTCTGTGTCTAATATGTTCTTTTATGTACCAATCTTTTAAAAATCAATAGGATATTTTTCATCGTCTGAATTTGTGTAGATGATGACTTCCTGTTCATTTTTGTTTTAGTTGTATCTTAGCATATCAACTCTGTTTATCGGACTGTGAAATTTCTATTAGTAGCAAATCTTTCTAATATTTAAATAAGTAAATGGACCTTAACAGACCAATCAAAGAAGAGGAAAAACTACAGGTTAACAAAAGACATGCCCCAAATAGTCAGCGTTAATAGTAATCAAAGAAACAGAAATAAAATAAACTCCTTTTCTCACTTATAAAATTAGAAAAGCTAAAAGTCAGTAAAACAGGATTCTCAATTATTGAGGAAGGAAGAGTAAACTGGTAATTATACTTTGGAAATTAATCCAAGCAATATATATGTAGATCTTTAAACCATATATTCATGTGTCTAAAACTAAGTCAGAGGTGCAAACCCTGCAAAGTCTTTCAGAATCATGTATAATAATATAACCTCTTTATGCTGGCTACCTCCAGAGGAAGGACTATTAAATTTACATTACCAAATAATGTTTGCAAATATTCAAATACTTAGCAAATACATAAAATATTTTTGTCATATATAAATGAAAAGAGCAAGATTTGAACTCTATGAGGAAAAACTTGAACAAAGGAAAAGATGTGCAGGAAACCCTCTAAAATGGTCCCAGTGCTTTATCTTAGGTGTGTGGCTTGGGTGATTTTCTCCTTCAATCTTTTTTCTATTAACTATTTTCCAATATTTCAAAAGGGACCACTATTAATTTCATACTGGAAAAATAAACATGATAACAACCAAACTCAAAATGTAGTCACAAAGCATTCAATAAGACCTTGTCCATGTCTTGGTTGAAGCCCTATCAGAAGATTCCAGACACTGGATCTGTTATTTTCCATGAATGTCACCATTTTACCTATAGAAACCTTTTAATTCTTGTCACTTATGTAAATTCAAATCACATCTTAAGGACCTGCCAAAGTCCCACTCTGCCAAGTCATTTACAAACATCTACTGAGCATTTACCAGTTATGGTGGATACAGAAAGAAAACTCCTGCCATGAAGAAGTTCAAGTCTCTTGGGGAAAATTGGACCTTAAACAACCAAACAAGAAATGATGACACACAGGGCAAAAGCTCTAACAAGGGTCTGCACTTTGCGCTTACTTCTGGGTCAACTTTGGGAGGCCCTGCTGGTAGAAAATAAAAGGAAACAAACTGTCTCCTAGGATGCCTGATGCCAGAAAGCAGAAGATTTGAGCCAGGTTAAGAATGGGACATGGGGCTGGGCCAGGCAAGGGGAGGAAAGCATGACAAGCAGAAGAAACCAAGCCCATGCAAAAGTGTATGGTCCTCAGAGGAAGGGTAATCCCAGCAGGCAGGAGAGCAGGTGTAAGTACTAGGAATAAGTAAGGCAAAGGCAGAGGATAGGTGGTGAGAATCCGGATTTGGAAGCCAATGGTTCATTCAGCAGGACCTGACCAAATGCATGAGAGCTAGCAAGATGTACTAAACATCTCTGAAGCATTAAGTTCAAATCTCCCAAAGGGCCCTCCGTGGAACATTAGGGTATTAATAGATACCATACAAAAACACAAAAGGGTTCCGTTTGGTGAATGAGTGTGGGAAAGGCTGGGTTAAACCAAAGTCTGTATCACTGGATTTCTCAGAGCCTTAAAAAAGTAACATGCAGTTTGCCTTGCAAAGTGATGGAAAAGTGTTACCCAAACTATTTTGTCACTATATCCCTATTTCCATAATTGATCAGTGTTCTTTGGACCACACTTTAGAAAATGCTACTATGCCATGTTTTGTGTGTATAGGAATTGGTTCTGGTACATGTATTATATTCAAGAAAAAAGAACCCAAGATCACTTGTAACCTAACTTGCCAATGAGAGTTCATCAATGTGGGTGGGTCCTGTGTTCCTGAAGTCCACATATCAAACAGGGCCGATGACGGGAGACCTGCTTCTGTTGTACCGTCTGGACCAGGCGTAAAAGGGATGGCTCCTTTTAACCCACAGGCTCAGCCCAGGGCCAGGAGCAGCCCCACAGGAAAAGGCTCCAGCCCGCTTACATTCGTCACGCTTGTTCTTTCTGAGCCAAGTTTTCATGCCTCAACCCGTTTTAAGCTCCACATCCCACCAGCTCCTGCTTTTGCTGCCTGTCTTCCTTTCTTCCCCCCATTAGTACTGAGTGCCAACTTTGTGCCAGCAGCTGGTGAATTTCAGGCTGGACTGTTCCACTTTATCCCCAGTTGACCCTATACTTAGAATTGGAATATTTCAAAGTCTCTAAATGTAGATACAATTCTCTCCCTCTCTCTCTGTCTCTCTCTCTCTCAAAATGTCCACGGGCATCACTGAAGTTTGTGTACTGTTCTTGGCTAGCAACAACATCATTTTCCTCTTCATTTGTGACCCTGATATTTGGGGGAAAAATTGTCCCCAAATACCATTAGTTTCAATTCCTTAATCAGTCTTTGCTGACACTTAGTCAATGACTGTATGGCTGTAATTCATCACATTGGACATAATGCGAAAATTAAATTAAAGCATTTCAGGGCAGGTAGAATATACATTATGGCAGGGGATGTGGTTAGCATTAAGAAAGGCAACACTCCAAAGGATACAACTCGAAAACATTTAAGGAGGAAATTACTTTAGGAGGAAAAATAACCACTTCAATCAAGGACTCCCAGCATTGGCAACATACCTATATAACGGCAGCTTATTGCTCTGGGTAGAAGAGTTCCCATTAGGCAGAGCTACGGTGGATTCCCTAAGGTTTTTCCATTGACTCTGCCTTTTCACTATGAAAAAGTCTCCCTGTTATTATCCTGGGTGGGCTCAGGAAAAGCGGTAAGAGCCCTGGCTGAAGGGAGTGTCAGTGTGGCTTGACTGGAAATTCTGTAAGAGAAGACAGAGGTCTGCCTGGCTCATCACTGTATCTCTACAACATAGCACAGTGCTTGGCACACAGAAGGTGTTTACCTCATACTTAAGAAATGGGTTCCATGGATGGATGGATGGATGGATGGACGGATGGACGGATGGCAGGATGCTGTTTTCATCAGCATGGGCTCGTGCCAATCTTACCACTATTACTAATCCTGTATTAGGGAGCATTGTTGAATTGCCTAAGGACTTTTTCCACAAATTATGTCACTTAACCCAACAACATTGTGAGGTAGGAGCTATTATTTTCTTTCTCCTATTACAAACAAAGAAACTAATGCTTGGAATGGTAACTTGGTCAAAATCAGAGAGCTAGGAAGTGGTTGTCTCCTGTTTCCCACCTTTATCTGGTGACAGAATATCAATGGGAAGGTGATAAAGGCGAGTCCAGCAGTTCGACTGCTAATTTTTTTTCTTTATGTTTTGTGTGTGTGCTTCATTTCTTCTTTCATTTAACATTTAATTACTTTTTAAACCTAGAGTCAAGTGCAAAGAGAGGCACACCGCAGAAGCATAATAAATCATGTTGAACAAATTAATGGTTGGGTGTTAACCCTGCTTTCTGCCAGGCTCCACTGTGGGTAAACGGGAGCTAACATTTTGGGGGTAGCTACTCTGCAGTAGGCACTGTCCTAGACGCCTGCACATGTGAACTAGTTTAATTCTTACAATAATCCTACGAGGCAGGCAAGTTACTTACACTCTACCCAGAAGAAAAGACAGTGAGCGCGGTGGATGCTCATGACAGTTCCCATCCCACTATCTGCTTCCACTTACTTCACAATGGGACACCGTGGTGGGGACCTCTGGAGGCAAACTCCCTGGGTTTCAGGCTGGCTCTGCCATTTCTCAGCTGTGTGTCACCTTGGGCAAGTCACTCAGCCTCTGTGTGTTTGCTTCCGCTTCCTCAGCTGTAAAATAGACATCATGATGACACTGGCACATGCCTCGTGCTTTGTCCTCAGATTAAGTTACTGCTGGCAGAGACGTAAATAGCGTCTGGCAGAAAATAAGCACTCACTGTATGAACCCACTTGTCTAGTTTATAAGTTCCAGTATGTTTACAATGGAACTAATGTTTTTCAGTGAATACTGGATAGACCTGACATCTTTATGATGGTGAGTCTCCTTAAATCATGCCAGACTCTCCCATTTGTGCTTTTGCTGTCTATCTTCAGAGTATTGTAAAGTCTCTTCCTCTAACTCTTGCACATTTCTTGTTAATTTTATCCTTAGGGCTTTTTGTCCTAAACTTTTTTTTTCACTGCGGTAAATAGGTTTGTTCTTTTGTTTTCACTTGTATATTGATTTCTTTGTATTAATCTTTTACTCTGACACCTTATTGAATCTCTTAGTAGTATATGTACACTCATTCTAAGTTTCCCAGATATTAATCATGTTATCTGTAAACAGCAATATATTTACCTCCTCTTTTCTAATTTTCATTACTTTCAACTCCTTTCTCTTGTATAATCATGTTGGCTAGTATCTCGAGTACAATGTTAAATAATAGTGTTGATAGTGGATGCTCTTGTCTTTCTCTCTTCTTTACTGTGAATGCTTCCAGTGCTTTCTCAGTAAGCATGATGCTGAATTTTGAATTACATTATCTTATAGGTTTAAAAGTATACAACTCTAATTTTTCTAAGACAATTTTCAAGAAATGTATGTTGAATTTTGTCAAATGCCTTCCCAGCATCTATCAAGATGATCATATGCTTGTTTTCCTTACAGCAGTGAATAAGATGAAAAATGTTATAGATCTCCTAGTGTTAAATTCCATCTAATCAGGAATATTCTTTTAATGTACTGCTGGACTCTGTTCGCTAATATTTTATTTAGGATTTTTGCCTTGATGTTCATAGGCAAAGACTGCACTGTAGTTTTCTTTTTCGTGTGTGCGGTCTTCATTGAGTTTTGGCATCACTGTTATGATTGCTTTATAAGAATTTGGAAGCTTTCCTTCTTTTTCTGTCTAAGCTGTGCATCTTAAAGAAGGAGTAAGGATTAGCCAGGGGGAAGAGGTTAGGCAGATAAAAGAAGAAGGCATTATAGAGAGGGCACAAAGGTAAGAAATGTCAGTGGGCCTGGCTCACATCTCACAAATCCTGACACTCTCCCTTCCCTCCCAAATCCTAATTCCTGTTCTGAGTCAGCTGCATGGACTGCTTCTTCCTGTATATTGTTCCACGATTATTTCCTATATTAGCTTTTTTCCACCTTCAACAATATTATGAGACCCTCTGCTTACTGCGGAAAAGAAGGTCTTAGATTAAACTCCAGCAGCACATTTGATGTATAAAGAGCTGGACTAAGCACCCCACCAATAAACTGTTATTCACATATTTATTCATTTACTCCTTTATCCAACATTTATTGAGCTTGTTGACAAGACCTAGAAAAATAAGGTATATCCTTTTACCCCAAGAGCTTAGAGTTTAGAATAAACTTGATCACCTGGCTGAGGTGGTACCTGTCAAGTTTCTCCACTGGAAAGTTACTCTTGTTTTTCCTTCTTAACATACTGTGCTCACTGGAAAAAGGGCAGCCCACACTTCAGGGATGGAGAGTTATTTGGGATTCTTTGGCACTAGAAGCAATGACACCTCAATAGCAACGAGTACACCCAAAGCCCCAATCTTGGCTGCTAAAACCAAGAGAAGGAATCAGTGCTCCTTGGGGAAATGTATGATTCTAGGTTGAGGGCAGGATATACTAGAGATGAGTCTAGAGCATGTTGTATGTCCAGAAAGTAAGGAAGTGTTAAAAACAAAAACAAAATGCACATATGCACACACACAAGTACAGTGATAGGGGTTTGTCAACAGGAGGTATGTAAAAGGACAGTAATGGAAAAACTAGAGAAATCTGAATAAAGTATGAATTTAGTTAATAATGATGTATCAATACCAGTCCATTTGTTGTGACAAATATACCACAGGGGTTGTAGCAGTTTGATATTGTTTATGAATTCCAAAAATAGATATTGGATTGTGTTCGTAAACTGGTCTGTACCTGGGCGTGATTAAATTATGATTAGGGCTTTGATTGGGCCGTGTCAATAGGATGTTGAGTCCCCACCCGCTTTCTCACAGAGAAAACTACACAGCATCGAAGAGAGTTGGAGTTTTAGTGCTAGCGCCCTGGGAAGTAAGCACACAGAGGAGCAGAGCAACTGAGCCCGGAGAGAATTGAGCCCCAGGGAGAGAGACAGAGCCAGTCGCCTGACAGTCTGCAGTTGGCCTTATGGAGAGAGCAGGGCAGCTGAGCCTGGATAGAAACAAGCCCCAGGAAGAGAGGTACCCAGAAAGCCTGAGCTCTTGGCAGACGTGGCAGCCATCTTGCTCCAACACATGGCAACAGACTTGGGTGAGGGAAGTAACTTATGCTTTATGGCCTAGTAACTGTAAGCTTCTATCCCAAATAAATATCCTTTATAAAAGCCAAAAGATTTCTGGTATTTTCATCAGCACCCCTTTGGCTGACAAATACAGAATTTGGTACCAAGGAGTGGGGATGTGCTTTTGCAATTACCAAAATGCTGGAACAGTTTTATAAATGGATAAGGGGTATTTTTTTGGAGGAATTGTGAGATGCTTGGTAGAAAAGGCCTACAGTACTTTAGACTGTTGATAGTAATATGGACACTAAAGAGACTTTTTATAATGTCTTGTAAGTAAATAATGGAACTATTATTGGAAACTGAGGAAAGGCGATCCGTGTTTTAAAGTTGCAGAGAACTTAGCAAGATTAACTCCTCATGTTTTATGGAAGACAGAATTTGAAAATGGCGAGCCTGGGCATTGAGCTGAAGAACTTTCCAAAGTAAAATCAGAAAATGTGGCTTGGCTTCTCCTTGCAGCTTACAGCAAAATGCTAGATGAGCAAGATAAGCTGAGAACTGAACTGCTGGGCACAAAGAAAACAAAAACTGATTTTGGAAATTCCAAGCCTCTGGAAATCAGGCTCCCAGATGATAGTGCCCCATTTGAGGACTTAACTAAATTTGGAACTTGTAAATCAGGATTGAAGATGCAGTTAGCTCAGAAAGACTGGTGGAAAACCTTACTGTCTGATGGCTTGGACCCCTGCTTCTTGCATGCTAAACCAACAAGCTTTTTGAACAAAACCACTGTCTGCTTGGACTGAAAGAGACATGGAAAGGAGAGACTGAAGGAGAAACAGCTGTAAGAGGTAAACCATGGAAGCTGAGATCTGGAATTAAGACATCACCTTGGGCCAAGAGAGGAGCCCCACCCATGTGTATACAGAGGGTGAGTTTGCCCCAGCAGTTGAAGAGGGTGGATGTTCCCACCCGATAGGGAGAGTTTTGCTGCCTCAGGGTACAGAGAGGGTAGAGCACATTTCCCAAGGATTAGGGTGATTAAGGTCACCACCCCATAGGTCTATGAGGGGTGGACCTGTTCCACATGGATTAGGGAAGGCCAGGTGGTCAACTCGTTGCTCTGAGAGAGTTAAGCCTGTATCCCAAAGGTTAGGGAGGATGTTGTCTTCACTTCACTGTACTGGGTGTAAATACACTAACCCAAAGATTGGGTAAAGTATGGCAATCACCCCAATGCTCTTGGAGGGTAAGGTCTAGAGCCCGGTTAACACCCAGATGCTTTATGAGGGTGGAACCAAGAAAATGGCCATTGGGCAAGCCTGTGGAGAGGGTAGGTTCCCATAAGACCCTAGGAAGAAGAAACCATTGTCTTAAGAATGACTCTCAGACTCTGACATCTAATGAAGTATGTCCTGCAGGTTTACTGAACTGTAGAGGACCCATGACTCATGTTTCCCTCCCAATTTCTCCTTAAGATAATGAAAATGTTTATCCTTTGTCTTTCCATTTGTGTATTGGAAGCAGATAAATGGTTTTGTAAGTTTCAGAGGTCTACAGCAGATGGGACTTTGCCCCAAGACAAACTGTATTTCTTTTAAACTGATTATATGATTTTGCACTTAGTATTGTTACTGATTTAAGGTTTTTTGAATATTGTAATGTCTATTTGAAATTCAGAGGGTGGAGTAAGCAGTTTGGCGTTTTTTATGAATTCCAAAAATCGTTATTGGATTATGTTTGTAAACTGGTCTGTAGGAGATATCAATTTTAATTGATTAAATTATGATTAGGACTTTGATTGAGCCATATCAGTAGAGTGTTGAGTCTCTGCCCCTTGGGTGTGGACTCACAGAGAAAAAACATGGCAAAGGACAGAGTTGGGAGTTTTGAGCTAGAGCCCGGGAAGTAAGCATGAAGAGAAGCAGAGCAGCTGAGCCCAGAAAGAATCAAGCCCCAGGAAGAGAGAAACCCAGGAAGGCTAGACATCATCCGCCATCTTGCTCCAACACGTGGCCAATGACTTTGGCTGAGAAACTACCTCTTATGGTAACTTGAGTTGGACTCTTTAAGGCATTGTGACTGTAAGCTTCTACCCTAAATAAATACCCTTTATAAAAGCCAACAGAGTTCTGGTATTTTGCATCAGCACCCCTTTGGATGACTCATACAGGGATCAAATGAAAAAGCTCCCAATGGCCAAGGCTGGAAAACCCGAATGGCACGATACACAACATAGCACAAGCAGACCATCCTGATATAGACCAATGAGCATATGACTGATTTTTAAAGATGAGGAAACAGGCTCTGTGAGGTTCCATAAGTTGGCCACGATCACACAGCAAATGGAGGTCCAGCTAGGACTAAAGCCCACACAGCCTGTCCCCAGAGACAAGGTCTCAGAGCCACTAGGCTGCACGTGTGGCTGCACTATCACAAACGGCATGTGCACAGGGCACAACTAGGCCTGTGAAACATGCCTGCCGTGGTCATCATCACCCTTATGCTCTCCACCGCCCTCAGCGTGACTCCTCCTGGCACCTTCCAGTCTCCACACTCCCCACTGCTCTGTTCCCTCTGCCTGCAGTGCCCTTTCCTCCCCCATTGTTTTTTGCTCGAATCCTACTTATCTTTCAAGGCTCAATTTGTTTGCCTCCTCTTCCAAGAAGCCTCTGCTGACCCCAGCCAGAATGAGTCCCTGTCCTCACAACCCGCTCAGCACTTCCCCTGGCCGCCTCCTTTACCTACATATGGCCTTCAAGGGCTCAGACTCCCCAGTTGACCAAGCTCCAGGAGGACAGGGACCACGAACCACATGCAGTAAGCACTGCTCAACTAGCTATTGCTGCGTGCATGAATGAATGACAGGATGGATGGATGAATCTGTGTGTCCCCAAGGTGCCCAGCACAATGTTTGAGCCATAGCAGGTGCTTAATGCCTGTGTGCTGAATGAATGCATGGATGAATGAGTTAAAGAACCTGCCTGCAGAAACCCAGCCCTGTAGAAGAAACAGACCCCATTTGGGGGGTCCTGCAGCGCCCTTCTGATGGCTGCCAGGGCCAGGCGGCATGGCTGTGTTTGGAAGTGGCTAGGCTGCTCCCCTTGGCAGGCTGTCCATTTGTGCCATTAGAGCCCCACATTCTCTCCCTGGCCTCAGATGGCCCTGATCAATCATGAAGAGGAGAACAAGGGTGCCCGGGCCGACCTCAGCCTGCAGGTTCAGAGCCATGGGGGATCCAGTTACACAGCTGGCACCAGAAGGGAACTGCCCATTCCAAGCTGCAGCAAATGCTCAAGTAGAGAGCTCACTGCCAGGAAGCCCTTCTTACTGTTACTATCGGAAATAATAATAACAAGAGGCAGAGTTTCTAGAGCACTTGGCAACGTGCAGGGCGCTTTGTGAACTGCTGTTCACTTATGGTCCCACCTCTCACCACACTGCGATGAGGTCGGGTCATCATCTCCATTTTACAGATCAGCAAGCTGAGGTGTAGAGAGGTAAACTGCTCCAGATTCCAGAGCCAGCAGGATGCTAAGCAGGGAACAGAGCTGCACTACTCTGATTTCTCTGGCCTTCCCATATCTGCAAATCTTCCTTCATCCCCCCATTTCCCAGAAGTCATGGTAATCTTTTCCCAACCTTGTCCCTGCCCCATCTGATTCTCCTGAGGGCAGGAACCGAGGCTTCCTATCTCCCCGAGTCTCAGAGTGAAGTGGGGACACTGAGTAGGCACCGAACCCCTTTGTTGATCACTGGCCTCGCTGGCTCTGCTCATTTCCCAGGCCCATGCATTCCTCTGGAGCCCTTGGCTGCTCTGTGGAACTGCAAAGTGATCTTCTGGAAATAATATTAAATCCTAAAGCAGGCACTTAATAATTCGGGTAAGTGACTTATTCTTTCAGAAACTGTATCACTGCTCTAAATGGGACCAATTTATAACACAAATACTTCCTGAGCGCTGAGTTCATGCTCTGAGGGGTCTGCAGCTGAGGGGAAGAGGCAGGCATGGAAATCAGCAGCTGCAAAAAAGGAACGGCGCGGGCAAGAATTCAGACGTGCAGCAGCAGAATACAGGACAGCAGCACTCAACGCAGCGGGGACCATCAGGGAAGACTTCCTGGAGGAGGAGGGGCCTAAGCTGAGTCACTCAGGATGAGATGGAAACAGCAAGTGGGTAAATGGCAAATACAGCTACCTTCAAGGCACTGGTCCCCATGCAAGGGAAGGATCTGCTAAAGGTCGGGCCCTGGCTGAGAGCTTGCTCTCCTGTTTCCAGAGGCATGGAAGGCGGCGCTTGCATCTGTGCCAATGAGGCAAAAACCAACACCTGCCCCCACAAGCAACCAACCAATCAACCAATCGACCCTATTTCTTTAAGACTTAAGAAGCACCGGCTGGAGCCTCCCGTGGAGTTGCCAGGTATGAACAGTCAGTAAAGCGAGAGTAAGTCTCAGCAGAGGAGCTCCATGTTTCTGCAGACTGTACTCTGCTCACTGCGAACGTATTCCAGCCGCTGCCCCTGGCACTGGGCCGCCGAGCCAGCCTCTGCGAGCTGCTCCGTCAGGGGATCTGCGGCCATTTAAGACATTTTTTCCACATAGGGGGGTACAAATCCCTGGCCAAGTCCCCAGAGCTGAGGTCCCCTTGCTTCCTCTTGCCTGTCCAGCTCCCTCCCAGCCTCAGCGCCAACACCAGACACGTCCCTAGGCCTCAGCTGGCCTCTTCTGGGCTTCTGGTATTACCTGCTCTATTTCTAGAGGTTTTCTCCCCAGAATGGAGAGTTCCCTTTTCTTGCTTCCCTCACCAGTAAGGCCCATGGGTTTTTTCTGTCCACGTTTAAGGGTGGACTCCAGAACCAGACTGTCTGTGACACTGTCCTGACTCTAACACTCACTAGCTAAAGATCCTTGGGCAATCGACTCTCCAAGCCTCGAGTTCCTCATCTGTAAAATGGACACAGTAATAGCACACGAATAATAGCTCATACTCCCCAAATCTGTTCCAAGATTGACGTGAGCCAGGACATAAAGACCTTTAGAACAGGGCAAGCAAATGTAGAAGGCAGGCGGGTCTCTGGCTTGCAATCCTCCTTCACTCCCTTCTGCCTACGGGCCACAGAGGCCTCGACACAATAACGCCCCCTGCTGGCAGCTACTGGTACAGCCCACTCCCCGAAAGTCTACCTTTAAACCAGCAGTTCTCAAACATTTTTGTGTCAGGACCCCAAAGAGCTTTTTTGTATGTGGATTTTATCTATCAGTATTTACTGTATCGAAATTAAAACTGAGATATTTTTAAAAGATTTAATTCATTTAAAAATAATAATAAACATGTCAACATGAACAAATCTTGCATGAAAAATAACTACAGTTGCCAAAGGGAAAAGTAACTGGTGAGAAGAACGGCGCTTTTTTACGTGTTTGTAAATCTCTTTAATGTCTGGCTAGACCCAAGACACCTGGGTTCTCGTCCCTGCTTCTGCATTTGACCGGTTGCCTCTTCAACACCACGCAGCCTCTGCACAACTCCACAGCAGCTGCCCCAGACAGCGAGAGTGAAAAGGGCAAAGAAGGTCTTAGTGTCATTCTGACAATAGTCGTGACCTCTCAGACTCCCTGGAAGGGATTCCCTAGGGGCCACCAGACCACACTTTGAGAATAGCTGCTTTAAACCCTTTCTTCCCACACCAGCTGCCACGGGGCTGGATTCCCTGCTGATGTGCTCCCTGAGGTGCTAACACCTTCACTAGCTCCCCCTGCCCTCCTGCCAAGACCCACACTCCCTGCTGGGCACCCAGGCCCTCTCATGGCCAGGGGCACTGCCTTCTTCTCCTGGACCTTCCCTGACAAGAATGAACAGCCACCTCTCCCACCTGTGTGGCTTTGCCCTCATCAGTCCCTCTCCCTGTACTCAGTTTCTAGCCCTGGGCTTTCCTTCTCACCCCAGAGATGCCCCTTCCTTCAGAAACCTCCCCTGACCTTCCGCCTCCCCTCCCAGGCTAGGCACATACTCACCTGCGCTCACCTCTCACTCTCTGCACACGTCATCCTAGCCCTACCTCCCTGGCTTCTGTATCAGCCTTGTTTTCGGACTCTGAGCTCCTTGAGGACAGGGTCTTATGTCCAGCCCCAAGCTCACATGTTAGTACCCTGCCAATGTGTCTTAACCCAATTGAACTTGCCTAGTATGACAAATTTATTTTCTCTCCACTTAACTCCATCCATAGAAATTCCCATTCCCTCGATTATCATCCTAATTCTTCAATCCTAAGAGACATGCCTCTTTCTCTCTGAATGATTATATTTCCGAAATCAGAATATAAAATTGATGTGTGCATTTAAAGTTTCTGATATTCCTCCTCTCCAAAAATTGTAGTTAAATTGATGGCCTAACTTTCAGCCAGCAGCAGTTTACATTATAATGAACGTAATTACCCTATTCCAAATATGACGCTGGGAATTTGCAATTGTGCATTTAACTAAGTGCTTCCAAGCTCTTCTCCCATTGCTCTCCCAGTTACCCACCCAGGCCTGGTCTCGCTCTTCAATGGCCTCCTTATTGGGAGAGGGTTTTTTTTTTTTTTTCAGGGAGAAAGGAAGGGAAGAATTTTAGGCAAGGAAGCCTAAATAGTGAGGATTGAAAGAGAGAGAAAGAAGGTGCTTTCCAGGCTGAAGTCAACTCATCTAGGAAAAAAAAAAAACATCATTCTTGTAGATGCACTTGTCTGGACACCTGAGAGATTGGTCCCAGCCCTTGGTTTTGGACACCTGTTAATTGTAACTCACATTTGCATGCCTCTTGCCATTTAACCAATTGCTTTTATAGGGCATTTCCATCTTCCCAGCAATCCTATCTGGGAACCAGAGCAGGGATTTACCTCCTCCTTACCCAGAAAAGGAAACTTGAGGCCCAGAGAGGTAAAGGACAGCTGGCTTGAACCACAACAGAGGTTTGTGTTTGCCAGGGGCTGCGGGAAAGAAGGAACGGGGGATAACTGCTTAATGGGGATGAGATTTTCTTTTGGGGTGATAAAAAGATTCTGGAACTAGCTGTGTGAAAGAACTTAATGCCACTGAACTGTTCACTTTAAAATGGTTACTTTTATGTTATATAAATTTCACCTAAAAAGAAGGAATTAAGAAAAATCAGAACAGGGGCCGGAAACCCAAATATCAGAGTTCCAAACCCATATTAACGCCTTCTACCACACAACAGCTATAATTCCACAGTAACTGGAAGGAGTAAGTCAAAGAAGAGAAGGACAGAGACTGGGCTATTAAAAGGAGGGAGGGAGAGCAGGAGAAGGGAAGAGAAGACAAAAGAGTAGATGAAACAGAGGGAGAAGGGGAGAGGCCGGCCACAGGATCCACAGGCCTCCCTCACCTCCTCAGGAGACTGGTCCCTCTGTACTGAATCTGCTGGTTTGCTTGTTTCCACCTCTGGCCAAGATCGTAACATCTAGAGAGATGGAGGTTTTTGTCTGTTTTATTCTTGATTCTAATCTATTTCCAAACACGGTGTCAGGCACATAGTAGGCACCTGATAAATATTAGTTGAATGATCATTGAATGTAAGTGGATTTGGAGCCAGAGCCCTGGGACAGTAACTTAAGGAAACCTCTGAGATATGTTTCCTTATCTATAAAATGGGGGGTGACAGTCGTCTCGCCAGATTGTGTCAAGTATTATATGAAATCACTTGGTCACAAGTGCCTGATACTCAGTAAATTTTGGCCCCTGTTAGACTCTGCTCCATAGTTTTTTAATGCCTTCCCTGTGAATAAGGTCACTGCCCGGAAACAGTTATCAAGTACACGGTACACACTGAGAGGAAGATTCTACACTGATATATTGAAAGGCAACAGTAAAAAAATGGAAGAAGCTTAATGTAAAAATAATACAGATACATCTTTCAAAAGCTAGATAAGAAAAAATTATCAAAAAGAAAGTCAATGTAAATAATTCCCCATTCTTAAAGCAATTATCACTTTGACTTTGTTCTTTCCAGAGACAATTGTCTGTGTATTGTCTTAAAGAATGAAGCCATTTATTCTATTTATTATAGCAGATGTTTGACCACTCACACACAATTCTTCAACTTCTTTAGTAACATTTGCTAGCATCGCTAACATGTTATGGGTTATTGGGGTTTTGCTTGGGTTTGGTTTTTTTGTTGCTGGTGTTTTTGTTTTTAGGATTAAGGGCCGTGTGCTTCAGAGGAGACTCCCCTCTGTCCCCCAAAAGTGAATCTTGACTATTTCTAAGCCAAGTCATGGCTATTCCAGTCTTCTTGCTAATTATTGGGTTGTGAATGGAAGAACTGGCACATAGCATGAGTCTGGCCAAGAAGATTTGATAGGGGGTTCAGAAAAGTTTTCTAGCCTTTCAAAAGAGACCTGTGGGAATACTCTTTTTCCTATCTCTGAACATAAATGCACAAGGATGTGACGTTTGGAACAGTGGCATCCTTCTCTCAACCATGAGGACAACTCCTGGTTGACCTTAAAAACATCACAATGATGCCAGTGAGAGCTGTGAAGTTACTGAAGGGTTGACTTAACCAAGACAGAAAGTCTTATTTTGTGGGATAATAAATATTCCCATTGAACAGAAGTCCTCCAATTGGGTTTGCATCCAAAATCATTCTAACAACACAATTCACTATTTGTAACCTGGTTTGTGTGTTTGCACTTCACCTTCTCTATCATGTGTGGACATCTCTACAGGTCAACAAACAGAATAATAATAATTAATGACTATAAATAAAGACATGCTACTTACAAGTTCTTAAACGTATTTCACACATCATCTGATTTTTAATCCTCACCACAAATGTACATGGACAAACTGATTTGCTCCATTTTTCAGGTGAGCAAGAAACCAAGACTTGGAAGGGAGAAGTAACATAGCAACTAAGGGGAGGGACTAGCATGGGGACCTCTCTAGAGGCTAAGCTTCTCCTCCAGAGTTAGAGCCACGCACGGATCGCCCCATCATTTACGATGGCTGAAAATATCCCATTTTCTGTTTGGGACACAGCCACCCCCACCCCCATGCCCCATGGATGGCCCACGTCCAGCAAGGTTAGGGCCCTCCCCTGCCTCCTCTGGCTCCCTTCCGGGCTGGCCCTCCTCGGTGTTTGGCATCTTCTAATTAGCCTGATTCCTACATATGCAAAACAATAATATTCCCCAATTGTTTCCACCTATAATTTCATGTAACAGGTCCCCTCAAATAGCAAGTCCTTAATTTTAATTGCATATTATGTTCCCTTTCTGAGGGCAGACAGCTATTTATTCATCTGGCTAATTGTTCGAGAGACAAAGACATGGAACATATCGCACAAATTAAGGATTTGCTCGTTGCAATTCCTACTGGGGCTCCATTACATTTCCCTGATTTCCTCTCAAAGCTCCTGAGGAAATTCTGGCATCCTTAAAAAAAATATTTTTTGGCTTAGCCTACCTATGATAATATAAAGGCCAACAAATCCTGGAGCTGTATTATTACTGGTGAGGATAATAGTAATTAAGACAATGTATAGATGCATAGCCATATGTTTCCATCAATAAAGGAGGAAAAAGAATAAAAGAGTGTTTATTGAATACCTCCTGTGTGCCAAGCATTGGGCTGGGCACAAGAAAAATTACCCCATCACCTCTTTCACATTCAAGTACTCCTTAAAAAAGACTCTATTATACCTAATTATACCAATGGAATTGAGCGGTAGAGAAGTCACAGCCCTTGGCCAGCACCAGGCACGTAGCTGGAGTAGGAGGAGGTGGGTTTGAACACAGACCAGCGGCCCCTTCCCTTTCAGCCTCACGATTCACCCATGAGAGAGGGGCAGCTGACTCCCGCTTAGAGATGAAACCACCTGCAGAAAGTGGAAGGGATTTCGCCACCTGTGGTGGGTCAAGTTATGCCTCAGAAGCTAGAGGGAGAAAGTGCCAGTCCCTGCACAGAAGTGCCCTGAGACGAAGCCTGCCTCACCTGCTTCCCCTGCCACCCCCTTCCAGAAAGCCCACGGCTGACCACTTCCAGCACCCACCCACCACAGCAGGAATTTGAGCCATTTCAGAAAGAATGTCCAGAGCATCAGTTCATTTAATTTAATTAATACTTACCAGACCCCGCCCTGTCCCGAGTACTGTGCACACAGACACGGTCCTGCCCTCACAGGTCTCCCAGCTCAGGGGAGAGAGTCCCAGCTCATCACAGTCTACGGCCAAAGAGACTGTGGCAGGAACCGAGGATAGAAGGAATCAAGGCCCTCTTTCTGCAGGAACGGAAATGGAAGTGCAGAAGGCGCCATGCGGCTGGATAGAGGCTTAAAACGGAAAGAAGGGAGGACAGAGCAAAGGAAAGGCGGGCGTTCAGAGTGGATGGGAAATTTATAACCCTGAGCATAATTATCCAATATCTACTATGCACCAAGGGCATTCCGTGCACTCTGTTTAATCCACCCTATACCCCTACAAGGTCAGTCTGTTACCCCTAATTTTACAAGATGGAGACTGAGCCTCGGAATATGACATCACTTGCTGAAGGCTGCACAGCTGAGAGATGGCAGTGCCAAGTCTCAGCCTAGATGGACATGACACCAAAGCCCATTCCCTGCGCCACGCTGGCACCAACACCGGCCTGGACTGGCATCCGTGGGAGCTCTGTACCTGGGCCTCGTGGTTTCCACCAGGAGTGACAGCTCTTCCCAAAGAGCTGCTGAGCATACCTGCTGCCGTGTCCTGGGGAGGACGCGAGGGCTCCTAGACTGCAGGGCCCTCAAAGGCTTACAGGGCACAAGGACCATGATGCTGGAAGGAGGAGGAGAAGCCATTCCTATAGAAGGAACGTTCCCACTAAGCCAACTCCCCCTGATAGCATGCCACCCACATGATGGTTCATTCATTCAACCGGTATGTACTGAGCACTTCCCGGGTGCTGGGCACGGTGCTAGTGCTGGGGAGACAGTGCGCAAAATCGCAAATGATGGTTCCTAAGAGTGGGATGCAGGGGGAGCGCATCACCACCAGTGTCCTTGAGGCTCAGAGCAGAGCTGCAAGGCACAGCCACCTGGGCGGCCCAGGGAGACCCTCCCTTCACCTCGGCTCACCACCTGCCTGCACTGGGGAGAGCCAGAGAGGCCCAGGACGGCCTGGCCTGATGGCAAACTGAGCCTCATGGCAGAGCCTGGCCTGGAACATCCAGGGCACATGGTGGGGGCCCACTGGGTGGCCAAGCCTAGCTTGTCGCACAGGTGTGGACTGGTCCTATGAGGCCACAGGGCGGGACACGTGATGGAGGATTGCCTGTCGCTGGTGCGGAAAGGAGCACGCAGGAGCTGTGAAATCATATACATTTTTCTAGTAAAAAATGCACAGCATGTTCTAGGTGCTGGGTCGTCATGGTGACGGGGCCAAGGTGAGAGGGGGGTGGCACTGCCAGTCTGCAGGTAGCTGGGGAGCGGCAGCAGGCAGAGAGCCTCAGGTTGCAGGAGGGGCAAAGAGGGGGAGAGAAAGAAGGGCGGGGGGGTTACAGTCAGGGCCATTCACAGCACCAAGATGGCACAGCGACCCTGCCTTCTTTTACGTACTGAAAACGCCATGGCTGAGAACCAGTCTGATGGAATATCAACTAGCTCTTGATGCTAAGCCACTTGAGGACTTTGCAAATCTCTACAGCTCACGCACCTAAAGCAGTGCCAGACGCCGAGTGTATGCACAGCTGAAGGTAGACAGGCGGCCACGGTGGAGAATCTAGACACAGTCCTTCCCCTGGACCTCTGACTTTCCCTCCAAGCAGAGTTGAACCAGGAGTCAAACTATCCTCAGCCACTTTCTGGCTGCGTGACCTTGGGCAAGCCACACGGCCTCTCTGTGCCTCCATTTCTCCACTGTAAAATAGGTACTAAATAAGTTAACATGGGAAAAGCACCTAGATGAGTTTCTTAATTTAGGACAAGCTCTGACGAGCTGTGGTGCATTTTGTCAGGCCTCTATTACTGAGAAGAAAACTGAAAGTCAGTGCAATGGCTATAGCTTGTCACCTGACAAACTCCTATGCATCCTTCAAAGCCCAACTCAGGGCTCACCTTCTACAAGAAGGCTTCTCTTCCCTAAGTCCTGTTCCCCAGGCTCTGTGAATCTTCGCTAGGCCTCTGATCCCAGCATGTGTGTCCCACAGCACCCTCTCATTTCCTCGTCCCTCTGATTGCTGTGGCTGATGTCTCTCTGTGCAACTCTCACCCGGCATTGTGCCTGGTAGGGACTGAACACCAACACATATTGAAAGGTGTATAAACGAGGGAGTAAATGAACAATTTTCCCAGGAGCAGAGCAGAGAGAAACCCCTTGAAGTAAGGGGGCGGCATTTTTAAAATTCCAGGATGAAGACATACTCCTGAAAGCATACAAGTAGAAACCAAGAGGTCATATGTGATAGAAAATAAAAGAATCAGGCAGGGCCCTAAGACTTCTCAGCACAGTGCATGAGCCTCAGAAGGCAGCAGAACAACGTGGTACAGAGGCTTATTGGGAAAGCTTGCAACCCGCTGGCTGGTCATTTATGTGTAACAGTAGCACAGAGACATAACCAGATAGTCATGTGAGAAAAAGATTCAAGGACTCCTTTTCTAAAAATACTTACAAGTAGCTGCAAGGAGAATTGAGAGCAGGATTTACACCTCCAAATCATGGAAACATGATAATAAAAAGCCAAACTACCAGCTCTGCTGCTCTAGTACCATGGGCAAGTTATGTAACTCTTAGCGCCTCACTTTCCCTTCAGGAAAAGGAGAACAATGGGAGTGCCTCCCTCACAGGGATTCTGTGAGAGCTGAACAGGATAATCCATATGCAGAGGCTGGTCTGGAGTCTGGCAGGTGGAAGGCTGCGGTGGATGCTGCGATGTGCCTCCCAGATCCCTGTTTAGGAGCAAAGGCCTTTCCCAGCCTTGGCTGGGACAGCTCAACCTGTCCCGCTGCTCAGCCCTGCTGCCTTTCCTTCCCTTCCACGGGTGCTGAGTTAGGAAGCACGCCCTACAAAACGCCCTGCACACTAATGTCCATCTCAGAGGCTGCTTTCTGGGGTACCCAACCTGCCAGCAACAGAGACCAGATACAGCACCATCGCCCAAGGGAAACAGGCCCCCACTTGGGGGCAAGGCAAGTACATTGTACCCCCTCCACCCCGAATGGCAGCCAGTCATCCTGGCAGCAAGAGAGACATGTTGAGTACAGGGTAGACCTTCCCTGCCTCCTCCACCAGCTCCACTATCGGAGGCCTACAGAATGTCAGGGAGACCAGCACGGGATCTGTAGCAGTTTGATATTGTTTATGAATTCCAAAAATAGATACAGGATTATGTTCGTAAACTGTTCTTTTCCTCTGGGCATATTAGATTATATTGAATTCAGAGGTTTCACTTTTACTTGATTAAATAATAATTAAGGCTTTGATTGGGCCAAGTGAGTAGGACCTTGAGTCCCTGTCCACCAAGAAAGCGGGAACTCACAGAAAAACCACACTGCAGAGAAGGCAGGTTGGAGTTTTGATCCTGGAGCCCAGGAATAAACACACCAAGAAGCAGATACCTGAGGAAGGAGAGACGTCTCCATCAGACACGGCAGAGGCCCAGGGAAGAAAGATGAGCCATTTGCTTGACAGTCTGCAGCTGGCCTTGTGGAGAGAGCACAGCAGCTGAGCCTGAAGAAAACCGAGCCCTGGGAAGAGAGGAACCCAGGAAGCCTAAACCCGGGAGACGCCGGCAGCCATCTTGCTCCAAAACGTGGCAACAGATTTTGATGAGGGAAGTAACTTATGCCTTATAGCCTGGTAACTGTAAGCTTCTACCCCAAATAAATACCCTTTATAAAAGCCAACAGCATTCTGGTATTTTGCATCAGCACCCCTTTGGCTGACTAATCCTGCATGACATCATGTCAGACCAACGGGTGTACTTAGAGCAGAAGAGAGGCAGCAGTGGGCCCAGGACAAAAGCCAGAATGCCTGCGAAACACGAAGGAAGTCTCATGAACAGGAAACACAGAGCAAGATGGCAGTGATGGCATGACAAGTATATGATGAATGCAAATAAAATCTCCTGATATGGGGAAAAAATCAAGTCCAACTATTTGCTACTGGAAACCTACCCAAAACAAGTGACAAAGAAAAATTAAAAATAAAATAAAGGACTCTAGAATGAGGGACCAGGGCAGGGGAGATATTAGACTTTCAGTGATTGCATACGTGGTTTGAAAAGAACCTTTAAGTGATTTTGATATACCGTCCTAGGTGCACATATGCTCCTGATTTACAAGAAAATGATAGTAAGGATGCCATGTGTCAGAATTTAAGGGTGGTATCCAAAGCTGTTCTCAGAGGAAAATGCAGTTTTAAATGATGTCAATATTAAGGAGGCTAGATTATAATAAATGGAATGAGCTTTAAACTGAATATGTTTTTAAAAAACATGGAACTTGACGGGATTAAAAATATAAAAGCATAAACTAAGTAAAAGTGAAAATATTTTTTATTTTATAAAAAAATAAAAGCTGGTTAAGCATAGACATATAATTTTTAAAAACTATTACCCAGAAGCTTATATAATCACAGATAGATACATTTTAATCATAAAAATATGAGGCCTTGCCTGTTCTGTGCTATCTTTTCAGAAGTTGATGAAATGGATGGTTTTAAAGGAAAATATGAATGTCCAAAATAAGTTCAAGAACAGAAAAACTCAACAGAACAGAAAAATACCAGAAAAAAGTTAAAAGATCTTTGAATCCATCAAGGAATAGATAATGGATCATTCCTCTGGCTTTCAAGTAAAATGGAAATTCTCCAAATCCACTTTGGAAACATAATCATCATGTTGAAAAATGGACAAAAATAAGATAAAAGGAAAACAGAAAGGGCACTTTCTCAAAAACTTACAGAAGCAAAATCCTAGGTAAAATACTAGCAGGAAAACCCAGCAGCTTATGAAAAGAATAAAATTAGTCATGCCAAAATAGAACATCATGTCCAATAAGCCCCAGGATAGGGATACGGCAGGAACATAAAAGATAGTGCAACATTAGAAAATTCACTAATGGAGTCATCACATTAATAAGTCAAAGGAAAAAATCTATACAATCACCTTAATGGGTGATTAATTGGCAGTTGATCAACTTTGATATCTGTTCCTGAATTTTTAAAATTAGTACCTGTAGCAGTTTGATATTATTTACAAATTCCAAAAAAGATATTGATTATGTTTGTAAACTGGTCTGTACCTCTAGGTGTGATACCCTCTGATTGTATTAGATTCAGCTGAGATGTCTTTGATTAAATTATGTTAAGATTAGGGTTTTGATTCCACCACATCAGTAGGGCGTGACTCAAGGTTGAGTCCCTACCCCCTTGGTGCGCTGATATAAACAGACACTCATTCAAGAAGACACAGAGAAGAAGATACACAGGAGAAGGTACACAGAAAGAAGAAGGCTCAAACGGCTAAAGCCCTGGGAAGAGAATTGAGCCCTATGCCAGCCTACAGCAGAGATCAGAAGAAGCTGGGACCACAGAGCCTTAGGAAGAAGGAAGGAAAGACCATACAGAGACTGTCCGCCATCTTGCTTCAACACGTGGCAACAGACCTTGGTAAGAAAACAACCTTGACTTGGACTCTTTAGGCCTTTGTAACTGTAAGCTTTTACCCCAAATAAATATCCTTTATAAAAACCAACAGATTTTCTGGTACTTTGCATCAGCACCCCTTGGCTGACTAATACAGTACCATAGAACGCATCTTCCTTAATATGCTAAGAACGATTTGAAACTTTCAGGAAAACTTTTACTTAATGGTGAAAACCTGAAGTCCTTCCCACTTAGATAGGACAGTGAAGTCTTTATGAAGCAGAAACTCAAAGATAAAGCTATGAAAGAAAAGACTGATAAAGGTGATTTTGTACAAAAAAAAAAGTAAAACTTTTGAAGAAGAAAAAGAAAATAACCAGCAACCTTTAAAGACAAGTAAAAATTTGGGAAGCATATCTGCAATATATCTGATAAACAAAAGATTAATATCCTTAATAAAGAAAGAACTCTTGGACAATCTTACCAAGTTAAAAAGAAGAAACATAAAGGATCATATACATAGAATATCATTTTAGAATTCATCTGAAATTAGATAATTAAAATTTAAATAAAAATGTAACATGACTTTTTATCCATCAAATTAGCCCAAATTAAAAAAAAAAAAAAAAGATGTTGCCAAATGTTTTTGAAGATTCTGGGAAAGAGGCATTGTCTGCTTGAAGAAATTTAAATTGATTCAAATTTTTTGAAAAGCAATTTGGTAATAAGTTTAGAAATACCTATAAATATTCATATTTGGATCTACTGACTCTACTTCTATGAATGCATTCTAAGGATACGAAGTAAAGAGCATAGATCATACAATATTCAGGATAAAGGAGATTATTTATAATAGTTAGAAATTAGAAATAATGTACAGGTTCCACAACAGAGAAAATATTTAATGATATTAGAAAATAGACAAGAGTTATTATTAAGCAAATAAATCACAGTATTAACAGTATATACAGCATGATATCAATTCATATATATATGTACATAGAAAAAAAAGATGGAAGAAGAGAAAAGTTTCCATTCATTCATTCTTTCTTTCCTTAAAAAAATATAGATTAAAAATCTACTGTTTATCAGTCCTAGATCCAGTCATTCGATATACAGTGACTTCATGAAATAAATTAATATAGTTACTTCTGGGTAATGAGATTAATAGTGGTTTCCATGTTCTTTGGGATTTAACTTTTTTCCAAGTGCCTTATATAAAATATAATTTTAAACACAGTGTTATCATTCCAGGCTATAATTTAGAATCTGCTGGAAAGCTTCAAAAAGTAGCAATGTATAAATGATAAAACAGATTCTTCAAAATGTTTTTGGGAAAACTTGGTATCAATAGGAAAAAAAAATTGCCCTCTACTTCATACCAAACATAAAAATCAATTTCAAGTGGGTAGTAGATATCAATATGAAAGATAAGACAATATGTCTAGAAGAAAATACTGGAGAAATCTGCATGATTTTTCCATAAAGGAAATTATCAATCAACTACATTAAAATTAAGAACCACTGTTCATAAAACAAAGTAACAAAACATTAAGAGAGTAAAGCACAGCCACTGAATAAGAAAAGATATTTGCTACACATAAAAACTAAAACAGAGATTTTATATGGAATATATAAGAAAAGACAGGCAACCTAACAGAACAGTGATCTATGGACTTGAGCATCATCTTCCCAAAAGGGGATCTCCAAATGGCTAAATCAAATGAAAAGTGAGTGACCCCATTAGTCACCAGGGAAATGCAAATGACAGCTCCAATGAGACACTACCACACACCCCTCAGAATGGTTTGCTGGGATGCAGTGTCCAGAGAACTCTCATAAGCTATTGTTAGTTGCATAAATTGGCATTATTTGAAACCACACAAAGCCTTAACCCAGCAACTGTGCTCCTAGGTAAAAGATGTGCATATATGCACCAAAAAAGCATGCAAGGCAAAGTTCCTAACAGTGTTATATGTAATAATCCAATAAGGAACCAACCCAAATGCCTATCAGCAATGACTGATGGTATAGACATACAGCGGAGCTCTCCTCAGCCATGAGTGCTGCATTCAATAACGTGCAAACTCTTACACAATAAGGCTGCACGAAAGATGCTAGATGCAAAACACCTTCTAAGAGGTCCCAGTTATATATAAAGTCCAAAACCAGGCAAAGGGAAACTATAGCATTTAGGGATAAACATTTGGATGATGAGAGGATAAAGAAAAGCAGGGAAGTGGTTTCCATACAAGTCAGTGGTTGGAGAGACAAGGAGGTGGGCAAAGAGGCAGGGATTGTGCTTGGAAAAGGACAGCACAGGAGCTTCCAGGTGCCAGCAATATTCTTTCCTGGGTGGTGGCAACACTCAGTGTCCATGAAGTTGTATGTTTCTGTGATGCACTGTGCCATCATTCACTATAAAACGGATATTAAGGCAACTGCAACAAAAATACTGAAGCCTGGACCTCACCGCAGACCAACGGAATCAGACTCTGAGTGGGAGCAGGGCTTGGGTGGCTTTTACACACTTCCAAGGTCATTCTCATGCAGCACGAGGCCCCAGGAGCAAAAGAAGAGAGGAAAACCACAGGGTCTACCGACTGTGAGCCTGAACTTAAATGCCTCTGCCACTGCGCCCTATCCACTCCTTTATGACTCAGTTTCCCCTTCTATAAAAGGAGTGCAGTAAGAGGCCTGACCTCCCGACGTTCTCAGGACGGTGGGTGAGAACACACATGAAGGGTTTAGAGTAATGCCGAGTGCGTGGAAAGTGCCCATTAAGCACTAGGCAGGCAGCCTGAAAATAATCAAGCAGTGTTACACGTGATTTATTTTTTCCACTTAAAGTATTTTGAAGTGAAATTCATATAATAAAATCAACCATTTGAAAGTGAACAATTCCGTGCCACTCAGTGCACTCCCAGTAGCATTCAACTACCACCCCCATCTAGTTCTACATTTTCCACACCCCAGAGGGAAACCCTGTAGCCATTAAGCAGCTACTCCCCATCTCCCCGTCTCCCATCTCCTAGCAACTACCCATCTGCATTCTTTCTCTACAGATTCACCTATTCTGAATATTTCATAAAAATGGAATCATAGGATACAGGTGTGATGTTTGGTCTCCGGCTTCTCCTTCGCCCACTTAGCATGTGGTTTTTGAGGTTCATCCATGTTGTGGATGAACGAATGCTTCCATCTATGGCTGAGGAGTATTCCACTGCATGTGTATCTACCCCACACTTTTCTCTGTTCACCCTTTGACAGACATTTGGGCTGCTTCCACCTTTTGTCTGTTGTGAATATGCTGCTATTACGTGTTTTTGTTTGAGTACCAGTTTTTCAGTTCTTTTGCTTACAGCTGATCCGTATTCATGGATTCTCTATTAGCTAATTCTCCTAGTCACTGAAAATACTTGAGGCACTTTGACAGTCACTTGGGTACACACATATGCTCAGAATTGCAAACGTTTCCCAGCTGAGGTCGAAAAGCCTCGTTCAGTTTTGCTAATTCAGTGTTCTTGGCAGCTTTATAGAACTGAAAATCGACTCACACATACCTAGGAGTGGGACTGCTGGGGCATATGGTAATTCTGTTTAACTTTTTGAGGAACCTATATTATTTTTTAATGAGATAATGTGAATAAAGGTGCCAACATGATGTCAAACCTTTAGAAGCACTTAAAAATGTTATTACCATAGATATTTTGTATCCACAATCTCAGGATGAAATGGGATAATCCTCAGTTGCGGAAAATTTTTATCTTTTGGGACTGGGAAGAAAGGGCATGATTTCAGAAAGGAGACAAATGAATCCAGAGTGATTAAGAAGTGTTGAGAATAAGTGGATATATACTAGATTATGCACCCTCTGCTTTTGCAAGTTTGCAAATTTCCCATACACAAAGCCCAGATCCTCTCTTGACTCTGCTGCCAGTGGCTGGAGTCCCCGTAAGTGGTGACGACACTGAGCCTTGTCTGGCTGAGGCTCGTTTGCCCTGGACCTCAGAAATAGCGCTGACGATGATGGAAACTGTTGGGGATTGAATCACGTCCCCCATGAAGACATGGCCACACCCTAGCCCCAGGTCCTGTGGGTGGGGATGGACCCATTTGTGAAGAGGATCTTTGAAGATCCTAATGAGATGAGGCCAACTGGAATCTGGACAACTGGAGTTCTTCCCAGGAGAGGAAATCTAGATAGTCACAGACGAATGAGCAGGAGATGGAGAAGCAAAGGAGGAGACAGAAACAGGCAGATTGCCATGGGATGGAGGCAGAGATTCACCCACAAGCCGAGGAATGCTGAGAACTGCGGGCCAGGCGTCATTGGAACACCCCAAACCTCAGGGAAAGCATGGCCTGGAGAGACCTTGATTTTGGACTTCTAGCATTCAGTGCTGTGAGCCAATAAATGTCTGTTCTTTAAGTCAACCAGCGTGTGCTATTTGTCATAGCAGCCCTGGGAAACCAGCCCTGTATCAAAAGGCCAGGTCTCAAAAATTCACCCGACTCTACTGGCTGGGAGACTTGGGGCCAAGCACGGAAACTCTGGAAGCTTCAGTGTCTGCATCTGTACAATGGAGCTGAAGACAAAGGCAGGCTTCTCACCTGTCCTGAATGTTTTGGTGAGGATGGTTTGAGGTAAGGGATATAAACACGCCTAACACAATATATGCTCGGCAAAAAAAATGCTTGACACCCCCCACGCCCAGCAGGTGGCTGGATAATGACACCCATAAAACAAATTCTGCAGGCTGAAATAGAATTTAGGAGCCTGCGGAGCGAAAGCAAACACCACCAAGCTCTTTCTTGGCTGCACTTGGATACACAGTGCTCACCAAGGGAAAACAGAATCAGAAAAATCCTTCCCCTCCCGTCCACGGCAATCAGGCAAGATCTCCCCCCTCCCCACAGTAGGAGATGAAGAAACAGCTACCCCGTTTCTCTTCTTTACCCCCTCAAGACTTATTCTCATCCAAATGCCAGCCAGCTGCTTGAACCAACTTCGACGTGGGGAGTGGCATTCTGTAGCAGCCGATTTTAACTGCTTCTGCTACAGATGCTCACGGTGCTTCTGGGCATCCGCTGTCTTGGAAACTGTTTCCTGCAGTGGGAGAGGGTGGGTGTGGACACAGTGTGCTTTCTGGAGCCCTGGAAACGGAAAAATCTTCCATTCTGCAGTGCCCATCGACTATATGCTCTGACACTGACGTATGAATAGCATAGGGTATGTGCTCACAGACTGTATCCGTGGGGGGGTATTCACGTCCATGGGTGTATAGCCTGCTGTCGTGGACACTAACTGTCCAGCAGCCCCAGGCCTAATCCTTGTAATGCCTTCAGCACCCAGCTTCCCCCCTGGAGAAACATACCTGGTTCCAGTGTAATTCCCCTGACCTACTTGGAGTCACTCTCTCTTCAACAACAGTGGCTCCCCAGTTCTTGGGTCAGTTTTTTTGACTTTTCTCCAATAGATACCCTCTGGAAATCATCCTTTGTTCCTACCTTGGGTTAAAACTTTCCAGAGGAGAGTCTGTGCCTGTCCTTCCACGTAGAGGTACTATGGTGGCCCCCACCCCATATGATGGCCCATCATCTATTTTGTCTCAACTGCTATCTATCACTTACCCTCTTCCTAACATGCTCCAGGCACACCAGCCTCCTTACTGTTCCTCAAAAAGGCCAGCCATATTTCCACACCAGGCCCTTTGCACTGGCTGTTTCCTCGGTCCAGAGGTTCTCACCCCACATACCGGCCTGGCTCCCCCCTTTACCTCCTTCAACTCTAATTGAATGTCACCTCTCAATGACGTCTGCACCGATCCCATCTCCAGACTGCACTGCTCACCCCACCCCAGTTTTATTATTCCCTTACCCTGCTCTATTTTATTCCATAGCACTTTTCATTGTATAACTTAGGATATAGTTTACTTAAAAATTTTTTTTGCATTCTTTACTGTCTCCCACGCACTCTAAAACTTTGCTCACTTCTGTCTCCAGCATGAAGCGCATAGCAGTTACTTAATGAACAATTCCTGAATTTTCACTGCTATCCCAACCGTCCCCCACTGAGCTTTGTGGTGAAGTGAGTGGTCTCAGAGCATCTCTCCTTCAAGTGTTACCTCAAGAGCGAGGACATCCCCGCTCAAAAGCTGCCTGCTCTGCCTCCCACCCCCACCGCCACTTCATTTTCTTCACAGAGTACTTTTCACAACTCTGACATCATCGTGTAAGCAGGGCAGAGTCTTGTCTTTGTTCACGTTCAAGGCTGAATCCCAATCACCCAGAGCAGGGGCCAGCAAACTTTTCTATAGATGGCCAGAGAGTACACCCTGCCGGCTCTGCAGACCGTGAGGTCTTTGTCTCAACCACTCAGCTCTATTCTCGTTTGGCAAAAGCTGCCACCGACGGTAGGTAACGAGTGAGCATTGCCATGCTCCAAAATAAGCCTTGCGGTGCACAGGCTGGCGGCGGGCCAAATCTGGCCTGCAGGCCTCAGCTGGCCAACCCCTGATCTAGAATAACGTTTGGCACATAGGAGGTGTCCAGTAAATATCTGCTGAATGAATGAAGGAATTGAACAATTTATCACATGCCTTCCCTGTACTAGGCACCAGGCTCGAGATTTCTGACAAGCATTTCATTTTAGCCACAGCACAACTGTTAAACTAAAGATTTGATCCCTGGTTTACAGGTCAAAGGAGAGAGACTAAGGGAGGCTCTGTGACATCTCCCCAGGCCACCCCCGGCAACGGACATAAAGGGGATTAAAGGTCAGGTCTTCCAGGCCCCCGCACATTGCACTACTGGGCCCTCACGTTGCATCGTGGCTGTGCATTCCATGAAAGCATCACATCATGCTGAAGATGACGGACTTAGTAACTCATCACCCACCATTTGCATATTCTTTCCCTCATTTATCCAGCCAGGCTGTGACAAATGTCTATAAAGGGCCCACACTCTGTGTAGTGGGATATAAACTTCAGTCGTCCAAGACAAAGGAGTTGCAAAACCAGCACATGATAAATATCGACCATGTGCCAGGCTGGGGGCATTAGAAACCTGACTCTGACCCCAGGCCCGCCTTTGGGAGGACAGTCAAGAGGGGCTTCTATGTGTGAGGCCCTGAGTAACCTGCTCCCCTGCCAGGCTGGGTGGACGGCAAAGGGCGCCATTAGAAATTCAGACAAAGCATCAGTGGCACTCTGGGAAAGAGAAGGTGGACTTCAACCTTGCGGCTCCAGGAAAACTTTAGTAAAAGGTCATGGCTAAGGTTATGGGTTTGGAGAGTCAGACCTGGTATCAGTTTCCACTCCTACTTCTTACTATGTATGGAAACCTTGGGAATTGATTCCGTTTCCCCATGCCTCAGGAAATAGTGATAAAAGTAGTATAACATCTCTCCCTCCACACACACAGAAACTGAAAATGACGTAGGCAGATACATGTAAAGTGATGGCCTTATCCAGAGGAAAGCTTTCCACTGTGGCCATAATTATCACCCTTGTCATTATTATGCGATCGAGCCCTTGAAGCGTGGAGGGGGACACAGCTCGGTGTGATGAGTGAGTGAATAAGAGTGAGAAGCTAAGGTTCTGCTGAGATCACAAGGCCCCTGTTTATTAGCCTGAAGCCAGGAAGGACCCCCGAATTAGATCACGTATATATTTAACCAGCACCCAATACTGGGGGAGGGAGGTCGTCTGCTGCTAAGAAGGAAGTGCACCTTGGCGAAAGCTGCCTAAGCTAAATCACAACTGCAGATCAACTCCAGGCTCACAGGACGTGGGAACTGAGCCGGAGCCTGTTGGCCACTGGTCTGCCTCCATGGCAACCCCAGGCAGCTTAGCCAGCTCGGGCACCCCTCATTCGATGCATAGAGGGGGTGCAGTGCTAATAGGTGCTTCATTAATGTCCCTGCTGTCCCTCAGGAACTCTCCGTCCACACCACGCTCCTTTTGAAGCATCAGGGGGCAAACTCAACAGCAAAAGATGGCTTAGAGCCTGGTTTCACATAACACAGCTCAAATGAAAGACTCCTTTCCTAAGTCTTTTTCTTCTGATAATAGCTCTTTATTCCTCATCCAAGCACCTTAGCTCAGGGCAATTCAGAAACATCAAAACAAATCCAGGAACGCGGAGAGGCTTTTAGTCCTAAAGTAATAGCACCTTGTGTTTATCCAGCCTCTTGTCCTAAGAGGATTTCTGACTCATCAAGCATTTTGGAGTTTCTACTACTTTCATAGACATTCCTTTATTGAAGACTCTCAATGACGTCAATCCTTGCAGGAGCATATGCTGAAGCCCAGCGAGCTTGAGGGCCTTACTCGAGCCACACACAGTGCTCAGTGGCATCTCTTAGGGGAATGACACGTCTCTCCAAAGACTGGAATGGATAATAATCAAACGAACGAGGGCTGGCAGCGAGGTAGCTAGCTCTTGTCTTACGGACACAGAGCCAAGGCCCTGAGTTCAAGTCCCGGCTCTGTCAGTACACTCTCTGTGAACATGAGCATGTTGCCCAATTTCTCTAATTTCAGTTTCCTCATCTGCTAAGTGAAGCTGACTCGAGCAGCTCCTCCTCTGACGGCTGTGGGAATTAAATCGGCTAGAGCCTGAGAGGCCCTCACACACTGCGTTCGTCACGACTGTCATTTCCGGCAGTCTGCTTGGTGCCCTACAGGAGTTGCCTCTTTTAATCTTCAAAACGAACCATTACTGGCCCCATTTGGCAGATGCAGATTATAAACACTTGGGTTTTCAGGTCAGTCTCCATGGAACTCAATTCTCTGGCCCCTACCTACACTGAGTAGTGAGATTCTGAGGACCAGAACAGGTATTTGCAGAAACTCAACTTCTAAGTGAAAAAACATCCCACTTACACAATAAAGAAAATTCCCTGAGCTCCTTGGAGCCACATCAGTGGTCAGAGAGTCCTCACAAGGCAGGAACTTCACGGTGTCATATTATCAAGAGGGAGAAGTTTCTTCCTTTTACTTAGCTAACTTCATCTCACGTGTGTCCAATCCTGCCCTTTGCAAGTACTAAAGTTTACAGACCAAAACATGCAGAGTCACAAGTCTAGAGTCACACTACATTTCACATCAGTGAAAAAAAAGCACATTTCTAGGTGAGTCATCTTTCTTCAAAAGTAAACAAAGTTCCCAGAATCCAATCTTCAACCTCTACAAACAGGTCCTGCTGAACCAAAAGACAGGATCAATGAACGTCAGGCCTCTGCCATTCTTTGACTAGTTGATTAATTTTATTCTCATTTTTTTGGTGTAATATGCACGCCCCCCCCCCTCAAATTTTGGGAACTTTTTAGTTTTGGTTGTGGATTTTATGCATATTTTGAAAAAATTGTTAGAATGGGAAGATGCCAACTCATAATGTAAAGTGTTTTTTAAATAATATTTTCCAAAATGATCTGCTCATTATTCACATTTTCTCAACTCGCATACTTTCCTTTATGTGTCTCTTCCAAAAAAAAAGTCTCAAATGTCAGAATTTCATCAGGGGTGCCCCAAGAAAGCAATATTTTATTAAAGGTGACTAGCATAAGCCATTTCCCTTATTAAACTGCTACTTTAATGTCATTAGAGGTATATAAATAGTATAAATCTGTATCAGTTAAGTGACTGGATATAGGGAAACAGGAAGAGGTTGGGTGATACTAAAAATGCAAAAGGAAGAAGGCAGGAGAAGAAGCAGGAGAGAGAGAGAAGAAAGGGACAACGGGACAAAGACAGGATGGATCAAGAGGCAAAGGGAAAGAAAGAAGGCAGCAAATAAACAACGCAGCGTGTCTGGTGGACTGAATGGACTTTTGCAGAAACCAAGGCGAGGCTGGCCTCTACCCGAAAGGGAAGGGAAGCTGAGCATCAGACGGCACCTGAAGAGGCCCGAGCTCCAGGCCTCAGGAAGATGCCCAGGCTTCACGTCACCTCTGACCAGAGTGAAGCCATCCTGCCTGGCCACACCTGACGACACGGTCAGTGCAGCCACATTTGAGCCCAGGCATCTGAGAGTCACCCAAGGAGATGGAAAGGCTTCTCCATCCAAATCCAGGGAGGTGTCCACGGCAACGCCAGCAGATGCCTAATGACATGACATGCACGTGCGGTTTATTCATTTATTCCTAAGATAAGTCTCTGTACCTGCAGCTACAAGCAACCTGCCACCCAGGTTTTTATTCACAAAGTTGCAATACAGCTCTTCCAAAGAGTTACAGAAATGGCTCTCACCTCTGAGAGCCAAGGGGGCAGCCTGAGCCGGGCTTTTTTTTTTTTTCTTTAGCAATTTTTCTTCCAGGGCATTTGAGCATCTCTGCAGCTCTCACAGGAAACAAGTTATATTAGCAAGGAAAGCAACAGCCCCTGGCCCCAGAGAGAACTTTCTCCCGATGCGTCCAGCTCCATTTCCCCTGCTCGTGCTGCCTCTCAGAAGTCATTTATAACCGAGGCCCACAGAGCTGGGGGAAAGACAGAGCCTCGGAAAAACGACCCCACCAACATTTCAATAACCTCTGACATTTTCCAGAATACCGAGCACAATGAACTTTCCCGTCCTAGTTCTTGGAGGGACTTTCCAGGGGCCTCCAGAGTGCAAATATTACCATGTGCCATCTCCTGTGTGCCTGCATCCCCAACCGGATGGTGGGTGCTTGAGGACAGCAACGACCCTCCTCGTTTCTGGGTCCCAGCACCCTGCCCAGGGCCCTGCCCCTCTGCCAGCTCTGACTTCAGATAAGTTCTCTAAGACTCAGTCTCCTCTTCCATAAAATGGAAACATTTGGCACTTGAACCTCAGGGGACAGTTGTAACCAGGGGTCAGAAAGCATAAGCCAGGCCTCGAGTCCACTCAGCTACTTTATGGCATGATGAGTCTGCATTCAGATTTCCTGCATTCCAGCCTGGGGCACCCACCTGCCAAAGTGCCCACCGGCCCTAGTCCTTCTGATTGGCCGACTCTAATGTGAGTGATGGGCTTTCTAGAATCCTGACTTTTTGCCCTTCCCTTCTACATCTATTCTAAATCCAGGAGCCTGAGAGATTCCATTAAGAATAGAAACTCGTGAAGAGCTTCTCCAATCCTCCAGAGTCAAGGTCCAGGCCTTCCGCTGCCCCTGTCCTGGCCTCCTTCCGTCCTGACCTCACCTCCTGCTGCGGGGACAGGCCTTTTGGCCCAGCCTGGTCCCTTGGTGCTCCTGGAGCACTCCCAGCCCGTCTCAGTCCTCCCCGGAAGGCTCTGCAGCTGAGGCCCCATGCCCACCCGTAAGTCAGCAGAGTGCCGCCCCTTCCCACATGCCCAGAGCCTAAAACACACCAGGTCCTCAGTAACTATCTGCCCTAGGAAGGAAAACTAGAAATAAGAGCAAATAAGCAATGCGTGAGGGCATGGGTCAGCTCCGTAAGTGAGACAGCAGAGAGCTGGGGACAACACATCTGCCTTCTCAGGAGGTCCCGTAGGCTTCCTTCTCTTTTCCTCGTGTGCTCAGCAAAGACCTGCCCCTGAGGGTGGCCCCCCACTCCAGCCAGGCCCTCTCCTGCTGGGGACAGTAACGGAAGCCAGCAGGGTCTCTGTGCTAAAGGTCCAATGACGGGGAGGAAGCAAATGTGCCACAGCGGCCATCAGAAAAGGCTTCATGGGGAAGCAGGGGTTTCAAATGGGCTCTGGAGGATGGCAGGGAACACAGAAGGCAGGCAAAGACCCTCAGTCAGAGGACAGCTCGTGCAAAGGCAGTGCTACCAGGGAGCGGAGTGCCCTGGTGGGTCGGCTCCAGCCCCTCATACTGTCCCTCTGCCTGTGCCCTGCCCTGTGCTCAGGCCTGAGGGGGGAGGCGGACACTGAAACTGTGCAGTTGGGAGGATCACGCGGTGCAGAGGCCGCACGGGGCAGGACCAGTAGGAAGGGGCATTTTAGGGCCCTGTGGGTTCCCACACTGGGTGGGGGGCAATGGAGGCACAAGGAGAGGGGCAGGCACTGCCCTGGCCAGCAGCTGGACCAGGCTATGACACTGGTGGGACCACGGGCTGTGCAAGCATCAGCACCCGCTGAGGCGGCAGATGGGGCAGGAGACCACTGCAAGGGCCCAGGGGACAGGGAAGAGGGCCCAGGAGGGCTTTCCTGTCCACCAAATGGTCCCGACATTCCCGAGCACTCTGGCTTCCCACCCCTCCTCACACGCAGTCCAGCAGTAGCCTCGTCCATTCTACCATATCCCATATGGTCGGTGGGGAAGAGTGTGGGCTCTGCAACCAAACTTCCTGGAGGCACAGTCTGGCTCCTCCACCTTCCAGCTCCAGGTCCTTGGGCCAGGTACTTCTCCCAGCCTCCGTTCCCTCACCTGTGAGCTGGGACTACTAATAGATCCCACGGAATAGAGTTCTTGGAAGTGTTAACATGGGTTGCTACAGAATATGTGCTCAATGCATACTGGCCATTATTACTGTGGCTGCTACTTTCTAGTCCAATTCCCCTTCACCTCTCATCTGGAATCCTGCAGAATCTGCTAAGTGGCACCCCAGCTGCTATTTTTGCCTTTCTTCAATCCTCCCTTCATACAGTGATCCATGCTGAGCAATCCAGAGTAAAGGGAAAATGAGTCAATTCTTCCGATAGCCTCTTGCTGCACTTAGCATAAAATCAAAATCCCTGCTTGACCAGCAAGTTCTCCACCCTCATCTCACATCACCCTCCTCCTGTGCCACCTGCCCTTTATAAACGCAGACCCTCCGCCCTTCAGTGAGGCCCTCCAGCAAGCCAAACCTTTCCTGCCTCAGGGCCTTTTCACTTACTCTTCTACCTACAAGAATGACTAGGCTCCTGTCATCCTTCAAGAGTTGGCCCAAATGTCACGTCCTCAGAATGGCCTTTTCTATCTATAGCTTCTCTCTCACCGAGACTCTGATTCTACTGCACTTATTTCCTTTTCAACACTTCCACCATTTACAATTATCTATTTTATGTATGTGTTAGATAAGGTTGGTCTGCCTCCTTGAGAGTTTAGCTCCAGTAGGGCAGGAAATTCTCTATCTTCTCAGCTACTGATTTTAAGCTGAGCACCTAGTAGGTGCTCAATAAATATTTGCTACAGAATAAATATCTCAAATATAGAGGTAGTATCAAGGCAGCAAGCAGAGGCCACATGCTACTCCTTGGCTTTTTCATATGAATTAGCACTTGATTCTACTTTGTTTTGTACTATTTCTAATTCTTCTCCTTAGGAAGTTCTCATGGAATCTACAACCAAGTCATGTCTTTCATCTCTCTTAGGTCTATTGAAAAAAATTACACTAGCTCCAGGAGACTTAGTTACTGAGCTTGGTCTGGCTTCAAGCAACAAATCATTCATTTCTTCATCCATCCATTCCCTTGGCAAGGTATTTTCCTGTCTGCACTGTGTTGGGTTGTGCTACACTATGACTGATAAGACATGGCCCCTGCCCTCCAGGCACTCACAGTCTAGAGAAGGAAACAAACATGTAAACAGGCAAAGACAAGGTGGAAGGAGTATGTGCAGGACAACCCAGCCTGGCAGTCAGGGAATGCACCCCAGAGGCAGTGACACCTAGTCAAGACCTGAAAGATGAGTTGGCATTGGTCGGTGAAGGGTGTGTGTGCAGGGTGTGAGACAAATACATATATGCTATTCAACCATAGAGTCCTTCGTTTATTCAGCACTTTTATTCAGATTGCGCTGTGTTCGTCTTCTCTGGAATTTGCTTCCTTTGTAAAATAAGAGGATGGAACTAAAACACTAGCTCAAATCCCATCCACCTTTACCTCTGCTCTAAACTGAACTGGATGCACAACTCATTCAACCACTGTCTGAGTGGAACCCCAGGTCTGGTTTCCATAAAACCTTGTACCCAAGTACTCATCTTGTACAATAACCTAAAGGAAAGTGACATCTGACCAACTTTGAATAAATGACTCTGGGCAGTTCTTTGATCATGACCCTGAAAGACAGGTCGTGTTGCCCATTTCACATTTGCAGAATTAAGGCCCAAAGAGAAGCTTGCCCAGGCCTCTGGACACCCATCTTGGCACTATCTCCCAACTCGTGTGGGTCCTAGGGCCAGTGTTCAGGGTAGAAAAGTTGAATAAACTCCAGCTCAGCTTTACAAACTAGAGCACGGAGGACAGTGGGGAGGAAGGAAAACAAGGCAGTTCTGCCGGAGGCAAATCTACAAATGAGGAGCTAAAGCATCACAGGGAAGGTAAAAAGATGGCACTCTCAGGCAGGAAAGAACTGCACGTGCTTAGAAGTGACTCCTTAATAAAAGCTGGGGTGGGGCATGCTTGAATAGCAAGAGCTGGTAATTCAGCTTTCAGAGAGGGCAGATCTGGGTTACCGGTGAGGCTTCACTGCGCCAAGTGGGGCAGGCTCATGGTGGACGCTGTGACGTGCTGCCTAGGTGCTCCCCTCCTTCCCTGGCCACCAGGAGGGGGATGGCTGATGGCTCCAGCTAAGGCCCCTCTCCAGGGCGTGCCCTCGAAAGGTGCAGACTCAGCCACAGTCACACTCTTCCTAGAGGAAGCCCACATCCAATGACTGCTTGGCAGAAGGTGAGGGGTACAACAGGCCAGCCCCTCGCCCCCACTTGGGATGACCCTGAAGGGCCATCCCCGCTGCAGAATTCCTCGGCTGAGGATGAGCTAAAGGCTCAGTTGTGCTCTGGGAGGTAGCACAATGTCCCCCAAAGTTGTCCACACCCTGGAACCTGTGCGTGTGCTGTGCTACTCAGCAACAGGAGCCCTGCAGGCAGGATTACGATCCTCCTGGACACAACCCGCGGGCCCTCAGACTCAGCAGGAGGAGGAGGAAAGGTCAGTGGTAGAGATGCAATAATGGAGGAAGAGGAAGGAGAGGTCCGAAGCAGGAGAGGGACTTGACCGGCCACCTGCTGGCTTTGAAGGTGGTGGAGATGCCATGAGCCAAAAAATACCAGAGGCTTCTAGAGGCTGGGAATGGCCTCAGCTGACGGCCAGCAAGGAAGTGAACTGTGCCCAAACCTGGAATGAGCAGGAAACTCATTCTTGCCACAGCCCCCAGAAAGGAACGCAGGCACCCCAATTTTAGCCCCCTAAGACCCATGGCAGACTTCTGACTTACACTACAGGCAGGGACCACATGTGAACTGTGGAAGCCTCTCAATTTGTAGTAGTTCCTCACAGCAGCAAAGGGAAACTGAGACAGGCCTTTCAAGCCCAATGGCGGCCTGGGAGAGGAAGGGTTCGGTGGAGGGGACTTCTGATAGTCCTCCATCAAGGCACATGTTTCCTGCCCTCCTCCACTCCGTGGGAAGTTCTTTAAGTCATTCCCAGCATAAGAAGGCACAATTCAAAAAAAGAAGCCCAGGGGAAGAGCTTGTCCAACAATAAAAGTAGTAGCATCTCTGCAACTGGAGGCAATCAAGGATGCTTTCATTCATGTGATAAATACTTAGCCCTGGTCAGAAACTGCTAGGAGCAGGGCTGCAGCTGGGAAGAGGGCAGCAGGGGGAGCTGTCAGGGGGAGCCCTCCCAGCTGGTGGGCTTGTGGGGATAAGGTAAAGAGGAGCACGGATTTCAGAAATGGTTGGCTGCGAAGAACCTTCCACACTAACATCCCATGTCCCTTTTAATATATTATTTTTAAAGAAGCTTTAGATTACATGAATGTTACATCAAAAATACAGGAGATCCCCACATACCCCGCCTCCTCCCCCTCCCACACTTTTCCCATTAACAGCATCTTCCATTAGTGTGGTGCATTTGTTACAATTGATGAACACATACTGAAGCATTGTACTAATCAAGGACTATAGTTCACACTGGAGTTTCACTTTGCCCCGCACAATTCTATAGGTTTTGACAAAACATATAAAGGCCTGCAGCCATCATTGCAACATCACACAAAGCATGAATGTGGATCCTGACAAGCCAAGAAGTGGGGAGAATGCGATGCTTTTAATTGCAACAAATAAATCTGAGACTGAAAAGCAACACTCCAGTGTCCTGTCGTGCCGCCCTCTGCCCAGCCCAGCTTCCTTCTGCCATCAGTGCTGGCACACAGCCCAAAAGCTGGAGCTTGACACGGAATGCTGCGATGCTTCTCCCAGCACTGGCCCGAGAGGGGAGGGACGGTGGCTGGCTGGATTCGGCCAGTGGGACCTGAGAAGGGCACTCAGAGAATCCAAGGTCTGAAGCCATCACCACACGGCAACTTTCTAGCCAGAGGGCCAGCCAGGCTTCCAGGCAGCCATGAGCACAAGAGAAATGCTGGGAAGGAGCTGACAGCGTCTGTATTTTCTCCTGCGAGCCTCTGTACGAGGGCGGACATACGTCTGTGGTGTAGAGATGGGACAGGGCCACAGGTCCTGGAGAGCCGGCCCTGGAGGACGCTGCATGTAGAGCTGGCCCTTCTGCCCAGAGGCTGTGGGCACGTACATGGGGAGGGAGAGGGGGCCCTGAGAGTGGCTGGTCCAAGAAGAAACCATCGCCCATCCTGCTCTCACCCTATTGTCTGCTGTGTGCCAGCCCGCTCCTGCCTGAGCGAGCAGGAGCCTGGCTGGAGAATCTGCCTCCCATCCCACACTGCACTGTGTCCAATGGCAAGAAACTGGCCCCGCCTCTGTTGAGCTCCTAGACTGAGTCTCTCCTGGTATCCTTTCTTGTACAACACAAACCATGGCTGAGTGAAGCTCCAGAACCTTTTATTCAGAGAAGCACTGAATACTTCTCTACATGTCCTGGCACAGCCTAAAATGCCCTACCAGGTTGTTGCCAAGTGCCTTCCTGGGCTCCTAGTAGGGTCTTGTGTGCAGTTTCAGGTAGAGAAATGTCCAAAGGAGGACTTGTCTCAAAGAGAACCACGGCCCTGGGGCCTCCCACGGGTTCCCGGGAACCCTCAGCCCCCTCAGACACCTCCTGGCCCCCGTGGCTGGACAAATGTGCCCTGGACCACTCCCGCCCAAAGCAGCCAGAGCTAGACCCACAGCCCACCCCCTCTCCAGGGAGCAGGCTGCTCCAAATGCCGAGTCTGGCACATTCTGGCACCGGCGGCTCGGGGTTCAGTATTGAGCAGTTGGGGTCTTTAAGTGGCATGGGCTGCACGAGTGACTTTGGCCTCCTTTCCATGCCTCAAAAACACTGCCTTATGAGGAATGCACCCAAGCGGCACACAGGGTAAACTCTGTGAACCCCAAGGAAAACCATGGCAATTCCTCTCCTACACAGTTCAACCTCCATGAATCCTTCAAATCTCAGTTCAGATGTCATCTCCCGTGGAAGTTTCCACAGACTCACACAACCCCAGGCTGGCCACGCTCTTGCCAGAGCGTCCCACGCTTACCCCGCTGGGGAATAGCTGTTCCCATGCCTGCCTGCTCGGCTAGTCTGGGGGATCCTGCAGAGGACAGGGGCCATGCTTTACTCATCCCTTAGGAAACATCCTGGAGGCTGTGAGGCCCCCGCAGGCTGCCCTCTCCCAGTGCTGCTCCGGACTTGTCCTCCCCCACTCCCTTCTGTGTGCGTGGAGTCGGCCAACACATCTCAGCCTTCCCCCAGCCCCCCTGCTCCCCCATAAAAACTCAGAACAAGCAGAGAGGACATGGAACAGGTAAGTTTTGATTAGAGAATAAGGAAAGAGGACAAAGAGACGTTCTAAAGACCAGTGGTTCTAAATGGGAAGGATCAGATACGGAAATCTCCAGGGGAAGGTGGGCTTCTGTCATTGAGAAAGTGCCCCGGATGCCCCTGACTCCCTTCTCCCTCCGCCCTTGCTCAAGAAGTGGGATGGTTTGGGGATGTGTCCACTTGGCGAGGCCACAGTCCCCAGTTATTCAATCCAACTTTCAACCGGGTGCTGCCGGGAAGGTATTTTGTAGATGTGATTAAAGTCCATCATCAGTTGACTTTAAGAGAGTATCCCACATGGTCTGGATGCGCCTGGTTCAAGCAGCTGGAAGAGCAGAGCTGAGGCTTCTCTGAAAGGAAGACATTCCACCTGCGGAATTCTGAGGGTTCCAGGTCTACAGCCTGCCCTGCGGGTTTCAGACTTGCCAGCCCCCAAATCTTGTAAGCCAATTCAGTGCAATAAATCTCTTAACATGTAATCTCCAAATGAAGGACACTAGAGAGTCCCAAGGGACTCACCACCAGTCCCTGAGACAGAGACAGAATGAGGATCTGAACACACGTCTCAGGGACTGCAAAGCCCCAATTTCTCTGGCACACCAAGGGCATGTGTGAAGTCACAGGTCCCTGGGACTGGGGAAAGTAGGAGGGATGGGAAATGCCACAGAAGCAGATGACACACACCTTCAATTGAGTTTCCATCCTTCAAAAGTTTGCCACCACCCGCTCCCCACTCCCCCGCCCGCCACTGAGTGAAATTTCAAGGAACTGCCTGGCAGAAGCCATTGGCTGCTCCTGAGTATGCCAGAGGAGGCACAAGGAAGAGGCAGGCACCACGAAGAAGCCTCAGTCCACACACCACAGGGGAGCTGCTTTCCAGCATCATGGAATTGCCAGTTCCATAAAGAACAATTCTGAGATGCCCCAAACCAGGCAGTGCCCCATCTCACCCTCACCTCGAGCACGCAGCCACCAGTGGTACAGAAGAATACACAGTGCCTCCAAGAAACCCTGTCTTATGTCTGTTGCAGGGTGAGCTGAGGCTCATTGTCTCAATATCTGGAACCTGAAATTCAAGGCGTGGTTGACGGGTAACGCCTGCACTTGATCCATGAGCTCTGCTGAAGCATCCAGCTGGTGCCAGGTCCTATGCGAGGAACGAGAAGGTGGGGCAGACAGCAAAGGTGGACAGACAAGGGCCCTGCCTTCCTTTGTAACTTAGGGTAGAGACTGACAAGCTCAAAAATAACTCTGCCTGATTCAAGGCAGAGTGGGATGAACACAACAGCAGGCTTCCACCAAGTCTCCATTTACTCGACATTTCCTCAGGCAGCAAACACGTCTGGATTTGTCATGGGGATGCTGCTACCACGTGAGAGGGACAGGAGATGGCAACGGAGATGGAGGAGGGGCGTCCTAGGCAAGGTGGCCTTGAAGGGGACATTGCCCCTGGAAGATAACAGTTGCTTCCTACCACTTCATTCCCAAATGGCCTCCAAGTCAGGAAAAGCCACCGTGAACTGAAAATTCAGTTGCAGAGAACAAACCAGACAGAAATGTCTCAGATGGGTGGCCATGTGAGGGTGACTTAAATTCTCTCTACAATAGTTTCAGCATTAGCAAACTGGCAGTAAGAATGCCAAATTTTCCAATTTCACAAGGACGTGGTGAGGAGGAAACCTTCCAGCAGAAGGAAGGATGCTGTTTCAAACTATTTAACCCCAGGTAGTGCCTAGATACTGATGAATCAGAACAGATGGCAGCCTTGGTGGGATGCGAGGGGTGCCAACTGCTAATGTTTTCCTTGCTGGATCTAGTGGAGCCTGGGATAGAAGGGTTAGCGGGGCAAGAAAGGGTGTGAGGACTTGGGAGAACAGAACCACAACTATTACCAAAACCACACAGAAGAATTTCAATATTTTAACAATTGGGTTGTCCACTGAACACCAGCTCAGCAGAAGCTCCGAAGGCTTCCCCTTGCTCTAAGGAGAAGAAAGAAACTAATGTGTTATAGCCACAAAGATCTAGTCCTGTCTACTCTCTAGGCCTTACCTCCTCCACAGCTCTATTCCTGAGACCCAAGCCCCATCACACGCACACACACACACATGCACGAACACACACACACACCAGCAACACCAAACGAGCAGTGTTTCTCCAGTTCTAAGACATCAAGCATAAGAAACACCATCAGATTAATAAGGGGTAGGGGTGGGGGATGGGGGAAGACACTGCATTAACTGTTAAATCGAAATAGGTAAAATGGCAAATTTTCTGGTGTGTGTGTGTGTATATATATATATATGTAAAAAGTTAAAAAATATTACACTGATTTCAAGAGTCAACTTGATTTCAGAATTGAGGCCATTGGTTCTCAACTTCAGTAGGCATAAAGTTTTTTAAAAAGTGTTTCTGGTAAGAGGAAGGGGACAAGATAATTTAATTCATGGGTGAAGATAATTTAATGAAGTGAGATCATTTTTAAAGACATGGTCTTAATGAAGAAGAAAGAAAAACCAAAAGGTAACTTTCTTCTCCCACTTTATGAACTAAGCTAGCTTCCCGGGCTTTGGGGCTGGGCACCTTTTCTTCCCGTCCTATCTGTCAAGCAAGCCGAGGGTGTCCCTGTGTCCAAGCCTTCATCCAGAAGACAAGCCCGTTCAGCGAGGCGGGAGCTGCGGGGGTGAGGGGACAGGCCATGGGGAGCCCCACAGGGCCCAGAACCCCTCCCGCTTTCATCTCAGGAGGTGAGACCTCCAACATGGCAGGCAAGACCCATGAAGCTCAGGCAGGGGCCACAGCGCTGCCCCAGCCCCCAGCTCGGAGGTCTCCACAGGGCACCCCCAGCAAATGGACTTATTCATTTGGCCTTTCAGCAGCTGCCGGCGTCTTCTCCTGAAAGCTCAGGTTCCTGCACTATGTCCAAGAGAGAGGGACAATGGAGTCCCAAAACAGAACACATCGCTTCTTCTCTCCACCCTGGAAAGTGTGGGTTTGGAGTCGGATTACATCGGGTTTAGAGCAAACCAGTGGGTGCACCGTTTTCTGCACCTGAGACCTGGGGTGGCACTTCAGACCATCTATACATCACTCCCAGAATCGAGGCAGCGCAGTATTTTAGCTCCCAGAAGTCTCCACGTCCTCCCTCCCCTGGGCTTCTCCAGTGTTCTTCTTTCCCCTGGAATGCAGGTCCACTCCCTGTCCCCACGCCCTTCCTCCACTCGGCAATGAGGGCACTGCAATGAAGTCACCCCTGCCAGGCCAGGGTTCTCACACTCCCACCGACCTCGACCTGGAAAGCTTGTAAAAATATATATTCCTGGGTGCCACCCCCAGAGTGTCTGAAAGTAGACTTTCAACAAAGAGATGTTGAATGACTGGAGGAAGTAAGTTATTGGGTGGATGGGTAAAGAAATTAGTGAGTAAATATATTCATTTAGTAAAAACTCACTCATTCATTCACTCATTCACCCACTACCCATCCAACTTAATTAACTAATTAAGCTATACCAAAGGGTATAAAAAGTATTGTGCAGACTATAAATGCCAGGTAACTTTTAAATCATCATGGACCAAAGTCACCAGCCCACTTGAATGCACATGTGGAATGGTTTCCCCAAAATGCTCCCTGGAGAAGTTTTGGCTTATTACTCTATAGATACATTCAAGAATCCAACAATTTATCAAGTCAACTTGCCAAGTACCAGCAGTGCAGTGAGTCTGAGTCTTCTGTTTCTACTGCCTGGTGCTTTCCCGGGCCCAGCACTGGTCCTACATGCATTTCCCTTATATGCATTACAGTTGGTATCTGGCCCCATATTGTGTGTCAGGCACTGGGGGTACAGGGATGAATCAAGCATGGTCTCGGAGGCAGGCAAAATTCTAAGCTGGCCCCCAAGACTCCACGACCTGGTGTGCACGCCCTGTCGAATCCCCTCCCCTTGGGGGTGCGCAGGACTTGTGGCTATGATGACATAGCGCTCCCATGACTATGTTATCTTGATAGAAGGGATTCTACAAATGTAATTAAAATCCCAGCTGATTTTGAATTTATCAAAAGGGAGATTAGCCTGGGCAGATCCAATCCGGTGAGCTCTTTAAAGAGGTCAGAGACGCCAAGTGAGAGAGATTCTCCTGCTGGCCTTGAAGGAGCAAACTGCCAGGTTCTGGAGAGGGCAAGGTGGTAGGGAATGATGGGCAACCTCTAGGAGCAGAGAACAGGCCCCAGTTGGCAAACAGCAAGGAAGTGGGGCATGGTACTACAACTGCAAGGACTGAATTCTGCCAACAGCCAGTGAACTTGGAGGAGGCCCCCAAGCCTCCGCTGAGATCACAGCTTCGGCCGACACCTTGATTTCTGCCTTATGAGACCCTGAGCGGAGAACCCAGTGACACTGTGCCAGGACTTCTGACCTACAGAATCTGTAAGACAATAAGGGCATGTTGTTTTAAGCTGCTCAATGTACACAATTTGTTACGCAACAATAGAAAACTAATAGAACCCCTTTGCCCAAAGAGCTCATAGAAGCCTAGGTGTGAAGAATACAAGCAAATAATTACCAGGCTTTATTGTTTCAAGGCTGTAGCAATTTCTAGCTTTACTACTTTTCAAAACATTGAGCCCAGTTTACCTACAGAAACTTTTTCCCCACATCTCCAATTCCCTCAATGCAAACATTTAATCAACAGCATGATGTGGCGCCTACTCTGTGCCCGACACTGCTAGGCACGGGGGACCCAAAGTGATCTGGATAGTTTCTGATTCTCCAGCCTCTCATATCTGGCCTACAATGGTCTTCCCCAACCTTATGCAACTTGCTGATGCCCAAGACCAGTTGCCATGCCACCTCCTTGTTCTGACATCCTAGATCTTCTGTCAGAACTAACAGCTCCACCCTGAACATTCCCACAGCAAGGTGGGAATCAGCCCGTGTTGGTTCCGCCATGCATGGGAACCAATGGATCTGGCTAGATGAGCCTCCTGCTGGCCTGTGAGCTCCTGAAAGGCAGGGACCATGCTCATTCTCTGGCTTCAGGACCCAAGGTCTCCGACCTGGAAGGTGCTCAGGAAATACTGGCTGAACAAATGAATGCCTCATCTAATTTGTCACTGCATCGTCCTTACCCCTAGCCCTGTGTCCTACATAGTCGGTTCATACGAAATGGAGGGCAAATAGTTCAGGGCAGACACTAAAGCCCACTTACAGGACTGGTCTTGCCTGAACTTTGTAATCCAGCAGATCACTCGGGATAATGACCCCTGGGTCTGACTGCACAGGTGCCCTTGGCTTATGCAGAAGATCAATTTCAGAAATTTTATGTAACAGCTAAAGTTCTGAATGTCAAATCACATCCCAAAAGCAAACCACTGGGATTGTCATTTATTTAAGGGATGCTTGTGTTGAGTCTTATTTTAAAGTGAGGAATTAATTTTTTTTTTTTTAATATCACAACTAATTTTAAGAGGACAGAATCCTCTTAAGAGGACAGATCACAATACACCGAGACCATGTCAGAATGAAAGATTTTCAAAATGGGGCCGCTCAAATTACTTGGAAGGAGGAGAGAGATGGGCCAGGAGCCTGGAATGAAATAATTCCCGATATGGTCCTGATCTTCTTGTTCTGATAGAAAGAAGCAAATCCGTCCACCCAGAGAGAGAAACCTGTTTCTGGCACTCAATTATGAGAGGATCAAGGGAGAATTAAATGAGAAAATCCACTGCAGAGACCGTTGTCTCCATGCCTGGCACAGAGTAATACCCAGTCACCACCAGCTAGCTAGCGTCAGCATCAGCAGCTTCTTTCTCTTCTCATGTCAGCCCCTAAAAGGAAAACCGGGCAGTATGTAACACATGGCCTGTAACTGCAGTTCTGCAGAAATTAAAGTCATATTTCTCTAACAACAGTCTGGGATACGTGAGCTTCACAAAACGCCAAGGTCATGCCATTACATGGTAACTTGGGGCAGATATTTTTGGAGACTGCTTAGCTAATCCATAGACAGTGTGACAGATGGTCAACTGGGACTCTTTTGCCTTGGTTTCAGCTGGACCCTGATAGCAGAGCTGCCACCTGCCCCTACTCTTCAGGGTGAGGTGCAGAGCAGCACTTCCCGGACTCCACTGTGCACGTGAAGCCTCTGGGGAACTTGTTTCAGCAGTTTTTGATTCATTAGTGTGCGGTGGGCCTGCCAGCTCCGTTTCTATAAGGCTTCAGGTGACACTGATGCTACGGTGCACGGCCACTGCCAGGAGCAGGTGCTGGGGCAGCCAAGCAGGTCTGCAGAGAGCAGGTGGCTGAACACCAGATTTGAGACCCGAGCCCACCACCTACTGTAAGCATATATAAGGATATCACCCGGGAAGGTGAAACTCCACACGGAACTTTTTTTCGAGAAGTTTCTTGGCATACTGTGAATTCAATGGCCTTTGGGGGGAGCAAGAGGGGGCTTCGCCATCACCTTAGACCTGGCTAGCAGGGATCTGACAACACCTGGACAGTGTATACGAGTCCCAGATATTGGGGACACAGGAGGGGGCTGGCAGATTCTACACCTGACAGCAGACCAGAGGTGTACTCTACCAACGGGGGGGTCTGCTGTGCTTGATTCTCAGGAGACAGATGTGGACCTGGAGAAGCAGAAATGTCGGACTACAGGTCTTCACGGGGCTCCTGCCAGAGGGCATGGCGTAGTAGCTGGGGGGGGACAGCCCTGGAGGGGCACTGTGGGAGGGAGAGGGACTGAACTAGGAGAGGCTTCGGCGATGGAAGCTGCCAGGAACCCATGGCAGGCCCGCAAGGGGAGGAGGCGGCTGCGAACGTCTGCCAAGTACAGAGGAAAACAAACCCACCCATGGGGACAAGACACAAGGCCGTTTCCTGCTCCGATCTCCCCCGCCCCAGCACCCTCCCACCCGCAGGATCTAGAAGCAGCCACCACAGGAGACACCTGACTTTCTAAAACGAGATCGCTCCTGGGGCTGAAAACGACAGCAGGACTTTTGATTCTCCAAGTGCACAGATTTCATGCAGGGACAGAGCCCAGGTCCCAAGCGCGGTTGGAATGAGCCACCTGGCGGGAGATGCCACCGTGGTGGCCGCTGCTTGAGCCCCAGGTATCACTCTCTGTCAATGAACCGCGTACCCCGCCCACTTTTGAGCACCGATTCAGCACCAGCGTCAGATGAAGACTTTTACGGGCCTTGGGAGACTGGGGTTTGAACCTCAGCTTCATCTCTGACAGCATAAAATAGAAGAGGCACTCCACCGTTGTCCAGCATGGGTGCGAGAATGAATTAAGCTCACTTTATGGCAACCCAGCACTGTGCCTGGCAAGAGGCAGGTGCTCAACAAACAATTCTTTGCTGATTCTGGAAAAAAATGTTTTGTGCTTTGAAACAGTGGTTTCCAGACATGAAAGAGCCTCAGACACAGCAGGGATGGTGATCAAAAATGCAAACTCCCCAGTTTCCCCCCAGGACACTAATTCAGAAAGTCTGCGGTGGGGTTCCAGAACCTGCCTTCTCACCCTCATTCCAGGTGGTTCTAATTCAGGTAATGCAGAAAGTATCCCCTTCAGAGGGAATGATGCTCAGGGAAGATACTGGAAGGGGAGGACACAGTGGGTATTCTGCCCCAAAGGAGTACAAGCCATTTCCAACCAGGGTTCAACCTGGACTTCAGCATTCTGAAAACGTTTTCAAGCCTGAAACAGAAATCCTTTCACACAGGCCACTGCCCACCTGGGCTGTCTCATGGTAAAAGGGGCTTGCATATTTGTGCTCCACACCTTCCAGCACCCAGCCTAACCCATGGCAGGGCCATGGGCAAGAAGACCCAGCAAGTTCACAGGAGCAGGTGGCAGGTGATGGTGCCCCTCTTATGGGGATTCTGGTGCAGAAGGCAGGGGACTGCCAGCCACCACCCAGTACATCTAGGGCTGCATGCAATGTCTGCAAAACAGGCTCCTGCAGCAGGTCCCAGTCAGACCAAGAGTTTAGCTCTATTGACCTCATTCATCTGAAGCCAAGCAGATATGATGTGGCCCTCAGGCAGCCTTAGCCTCCACCATCGCTCACCACTCAGTCCATCGGCTTTGTGGCCTCCTCTCCCTACAGACACCACTCTGGGCAAGGCAGACGAGGCACTCAGGAAAGATCTGCTGCATGAATAAAAGGGTGAGTGCATGACTTAGTGAATAAGTGAATGAAAGCACGAATGGACACACAAACCTATCTTCCAGTTTCCTTTCCTTCACCCAACCAGGGAGAGTCAGGACCTCCAGGCCCTGGTTCCCTCCTAGACCCCAGATTAATTCATCTCTTTACAGTTTTCTTAACCCACCATGCTTTCTCTTGGGTTCCCAGAATCCTCCTTCCTCTAGGAACTCCCACTCACCCTCCAAATGTTAGTTTATTTATCACCTTCTCCAGGAAGCTTTCCCTGACTGCCACAGGCTGGGTTAAGTAGCTCTCCATCAGCAGTTAGGTATTAATTCAGCAGATGGTTATTAAATGCCCCTGTGTGTCAGCAGCCCCCTCCGTGGATCTTGGACATGCTCCGTAGGGAACCCCAATCATCTCAGCTTACCCCCACCCCTCACCTAACGCAGGATCTGGAACACAGAGGCAACTAAATGAATGGCTGTGGAATGAATTAAATAAATGGATCCTATAATTCCCAGAGAGACGTGCACGCCCCAGTGGTTCACAAGCATCATCGGGCGCCGTCAAGGACTCGGCAGGATGGAGAATACCCCCTTTTCTCCGGGAGCAGAACAAAGCCTCTGCCGCATATGGCGCCACTGCCACAGCGCCTGCTAGTGCCCTCCAAGGCGCAGGGCTTCCTCCGCGGCTGTGTGCCACGCTGTCTGCAGCAGCACGTGACCGGGGAATCCCATCTGTTCGCGCGCACGCCCACCCATGACAAATGAATTCGTCTGCGGTGTTTGGCAGGCGCTGCTTGGGGAGCAAAGGAGCCGGGCGATGAATTATTCATCCCGAGGAGCTCGCCCCAGCCTGCCGAGCGCGTGCGGCCTGGGGAAGCACCCTGGTGACTGCCGGGCTCAGATCCCGTTACACAAAAGCATAATTAATAATAACAGCGGCATCCACCACCTATTAAACTAAATTAATTTTCACGACAGCCCTGAGGAGTGTGAGGTAGCGTCATCCCCATGTATAGGAGGTAAGGCTCTGGCAATGCAAAGGGTGAGGAAAGCAGCCGGATCACGGTCGTTCTGTGGTCGCAAGAAGGTACCTTTTCCTCTGCGTGATTGGGAAACAGCGTCAGGTGAGGGCGCGGGAGGCCCGGGAAAGCCCAGGGAGGGATCCCCGCAGGCAGAAGCTGGGAAAAGCCCGGCCTCCCTCGCCGGCTGCATTTATCATTCAGAGCAGCCTGCAGCAGGATGGCTCGAGCCCTCCCAGCCCAGGCGTGTCAAATGCAGCAGCTATTTCCAGCGGCTTCTCCTGTGCATTGGATGTGGCTGAATCTATTATTTTGGAGGACGTGCTGTTGGATCCGGCTAAGGAGCACACAGATGGGGAGGAAGGAGAAGAGGGAGGGGGCTCCCTAGGAGCTCCACGTGTCACAATTACTGATGCCCAAGTCTGTGCACTGAGCACAGGAGAGGAGAGGAGAGGTCTGGCACCATCCTTGTGCGAGAAGAAAAACAAAAGCGGGTGTGAAGCAAAAGAACAGATCCTGGGAGCAGACATTTTGCTTGGGATGAATTAAGGACCCCCTTGTTTCACAAAGGATTTGGGGTCCTTTACAAAGATTCTAAACGCTACAGCAAAACAGAAGTATGCAGGAAAGAAATCAGAGAGATAACAAAGAACGCCCGATGAGCAGATGCGCACTGTCTGGCAGCAGAAGGGAACCCCGGGTGGGGAATGAGCTGAGTTCGGGCTCCCAGCCCCAAAGCACCGCCCAGGGAGATGCTGCAGCCAGCTCAGTCGCTGACGCTGGGCAGAGTCACCCGCAGGCCAGAGGAAATGAAGGCCACGAAAGCCAGAGCGGCTGCAGACATCTCCAGGCGGGAGTCCCTTCTGGGCCAACTCTCAGCCTCCCCTAAGCCAAGGAAGCTTCTCTTGGGCTTTCTTTCCGCCCACACAGCCTGCGCTTCCTTCCAGCCCCGTCTCTGAGCCAGCCTGGAGGGGGGCAGGTGTGAGGACACAGCAGCCCCCGCTCCAGCCTGGCCCAGCAGCATAAGTGTGAGGGGCTGACGCGGGGGAGCAGCATTGCCAACCCCAGCTGGAGGGGTGACCCTGCCCCGGCTTCCCTCTAACATGGCCCTAGGATCCTCCCCACAAGACTGGGTGTGCCCACTTCTGCCTCCCTGGGGCCTCAGCCAAACAGGAGTGGCGAATGGCCTTGAGACCCTGTCTCAGCAGGGACAGCACACAGGGACCCCTGGCGCTCAACGGACCTGCATGCAGGGGTCCAGGGCAGGATCCCATTGCTCTCTACAGTCTGAGCCTGGGACCTTCTCCAGAGCACCCGGCACTGGCCTTGGTCTGGGCAGCGCTGTAGGCCAGCAGACACGGAAGGCTCAGGGGCACCAGTCTTCTGGGGGGGTGGGGGGGGAGCTGCTTCCCAGGCTGCAAAGGGCCACACTTCACAAACAGATGCACAAACAAGTATTAAAATGTCCTGAGTTTGGGGGCGGGGTGGGGGGGAGGTCTAAAAAGGCTCGGTAGGGGACGATAAGGAATAAAAGGTTGAGAAACCCTGTCTACACTGAGCCTGCCCAGGGGGCAGCTGCACCAGGCCTTTCAGCCTCTCCCCTCATTTCTCAGAAGAGGAACCCCAAGGCTCAAGGGGCTCACCAAGAGCTGGGCAAGGGAATGAAACGGGACTCAGGCCTGGGGGGGGGGGGGTCCTGGCTCTACCTCAGGGAACAAGACGTCCATCTCACGGAATTCAACTTTTGTTTTGTTTTGCTTTTTAATTCAATGTTTCTAAGTAAGAAAAGCTTTTCTAATTTTAAGAAAGAAATTAAGATCTATAAATACTCATCGTGAAGATGGTATTTCTCCCAACACATTTTTCCATCTCTTTAAAATTCCAAAATGTACCTCCCCTTTGGAATTCCAAAATCTGCCTTCTCTTTAGAACTGTAAACTTCTCAGTGTGTAATAATTCATAAACTCATTCACACCTGCCTTAATTGAGTGCCTTCTAGGCATGAGGCACCAAGCCTGCCTTCGAGGGGTTCACAGACAGTGGGGGCAGCGCCCTGGGCTGGGTCTGCACTGGGTCTGCACTGAGCAGGGCAAAGCTCACAAGCTGCCTGCGGACAGAGAGGAAGGCATAGCTGATGCTGGCTGGGGAACCGCAGGGGGCTGTGCAAACCAGGAAGCCCTCTGAGCTGGGGCCTGAGGGGTGGCAGGAGATCCCTCTGCATAAGACAGAGAAGGGAGTTCCAGGAGAGGGACAAACAGGGGCAGGAGTGTCAGCGTGGGGGGGCAGGGAGTGCAGAGGTGCCAACAGTTCTGGGAGCCCAGTGTCTAAGGACCCACCATAATTTGGTCCTCCTGCCCAGAGAAGCCAAGCAGAAGAAATGGGAAGCTCTCACAAGCCAGAATGTGTGAGTCCAGGTCCCCCACCACTCAAACTTGGCAACTTGGAGAAATTCAATCAAGAAACTAGTCACAAAGGGGGTGCCTGAGCTTAAGGAGAACAACAATGGAAAAAGAAGCCCCCTGAGCTGCTACCACCCCTGGGGCTTGAGGGCCCTGGAGAGGGAGCAGTTACCAGAAGCCAGGAAAGCTGCCGCATGGGGGAGAGTACCAAGGAGGGAACTAAATCCTGTCCTCCCACCTCCAGCTGCCCACAGTCTTCTGCTGGCACTTCCCACTAGCAGAACCCAGCCAAAAGTCAGGGGCAAGCGCGCAGGGAGGAAATTCAAGACTGGTCTCCTGTGGGTATAGCGCAGGCGGAGAATGGATGTGGAGAGGCCAGTGAACCACCAGCACACAGAGAGCCATAGTGGATGTCTCCTTCTATCTGCTGGCACAGGATCCCTGCCCTGGTGATGGCTCTCCACTCGCTCCCCAGTTCCCCTTACAGAATCCACGTGGTAGGGGAGGGTCGACCTCTTAGCAACAAGGTGGGCATGCAGCTCTGACCCGGGCAAATTCATTTATTCACTCTTTCCAGGTACCTGTGACCAGCAGGAAGGACTCGTCTGTGGGTCAGATTGACTTCCCAGAGGAGGCAGAGAGCCAAGAGCACCCCAGCATCCCAGCCCAGCAGGCCTCAGACAGACACTCAGTTCAGGAATCTTGGAGACAACAATGGGGAAGAGACTCTTTCCATCGACCTTGGAGTTGAGTGGACGGAGGTCTGGAGTCCCCTGAGCCAGCCCAGGGGGAAGGCAGTGAGAGGAAGTAGAGGCCCAGGGATGAACTCATCCACCCAGTAATGACAGGAAAACACTCTTGATCCGCAGAATGCGTAGTTTTCCACTGAGCCAACCTCCCTCATCTTCCAGGGGAGACTCTGAAACCACCAGAGTCAGAGGCTGCTTATCTCGATCTTTAAAAATCTCCATGGACACAGAGACACTGGGTATCCCTGGCTGGCAATGGTGCAGAAAATCCAAGTTGATAGTGGGTTTTCTCTGAGCAAGAACTTTGTTATCCACACAGAATGCCCCACAGGAAAAGAAGAAGAACCAATTACTTTGAAGCCCACAGACACAATAAATATAAGCTCAGATCATCGACTTTCAGAAGAGAATGGTTTTAACTGGCAGCCAAAAGGAAAAGATCTGTGATGCAGCTGAGGAAATGGCTCTGGATTCCATGTGTATTTAATGAGGCAAGGTGGACGAGCAGGAACAAAAGCGAGTGTGGAGTTCAGGGTACTAGCCTGGCTCTGCTTCTAACTGGCTGTGTGATTTAGGATAATTCATTGATTCCCCACTCTGGGTTTCAGACTTCTCATCTGATAAACAAAGTTGGGGGTGGGTGGGAGAGGAGGAAAAGTAGCAGTGTGTGTTGGGGCACTGGTTATGGGGTCCGACCTGGGTTCAAGTCCTAATTCAACCTATAAAAGTTGTGTAACATAAGGCAAGTCAGCCTCTAGGCCTCAGTTTTCTGATCTGTAAAATGGGTGTGACAGCACCTAGCTTAGAGCATCTATGTGAAGGTGAGGAGAGATATGTAAAGACTATGAATGATGTCCAGCACATAACAGAAACTCACAAAAGGGACTTAGCATTACTGAGAAGGAAATGGTCTAGAAAGGTCTGTAAGATGACCCCTAGCTCAAAATCCTAAGGCTTTGGGGACTAAAGCCAAATTCAGAGGAAAATCCTCCCACTCCCACCCTTCCTCCACAATAACAGAGCCCTCTCACCTAAGCCTCAGTGAGGCATCTTTCATCCTCTCGATTTTCATCCATAAAAGCAGCCTTGACTTGAAAATTATCATCAAGTTTCATCTTGCTTCCTGAATTTACAGGTCACAGTCATAGTTGGAGATTGAGCCACCTTAGTAAAATTAGATGGTAAGCATACTACTTTTCATTTGAATATTGCTCTTACAAGCATTCCGCCCTCTTTACTTCCCCATGATTCCACTGACGCCAACAGCTACACAGCAAGACTAGCACCACAAGTCCTTGACTCCTGGGACCCCACAGAGCCCTTCTCGGCCTTCCAGTGACTTGCCAGGGAAACCTTCATGGGAGGCCAGAGAAAGACAGGCACAACCACACCCACCTCCACCAGCCAAGCCACCTGTGCCCACGGAGAGCACACTCTGTTGTTAATAAAGATGAGAACTGTTTTCCAAGGGGCAGTATGAGGAAAGGACTCCCCCAGGGTTGTACCAGCTTTATTTCAAATCCTCAAAACAAATCCACGACAGTCAATATTATTAGCCTCGATTCACAGCTGAGAAAACTGAAGCTCAAACTCAAGTGGCTTGCCAAGGCAACACAATAACAACTGATGAGGCCTGGATCTGAGCTCAGGGCTGGCTGCCTACAGAACCCGCCCTCTTCCAATCATGTCATCCTGTCTTCAGTGAAAAAAAAAGAAAAGAAAAGAAAAACAAAGCCGCCATGTTAGAATAAGTGGGAAGTGGAAGACGAACACTTGGCTGGGTACATGCTGATATGTCTAAGAAGACATGAGTCATGTCAAGGCAGTGTCATGGGCACAGATGGTGGGTGGCCCGTCAGGAGACCAGCCCGGTGACATCTGCAGCTTGTCCCTTTCCCTTGAGCCAGAAGCACTCAGCACCAGGACTAGATGTCTCCTCGGCGGACACCCGGAAGTGTGTGGGCTGTGCTCTTTATTCGAAAGAAGACGGAGATGAACCAGATCCCACGCAGCACATAAGGAAGGTCGCTGTGGTCAGAACAGACTCGCTGAGGGAGGAGCCCTCTGGGCAGGCACAAGCGTTTACTTAACTTCTTTATGCCTCGATGAATAAGTAATCTGTACCCATCCTCGGTGCACTCGAGACACTAGATAAATGATGCCGCAGAAGCCTCAGGTTTCTGAGCTCTTGATGTGCATGGGTTTTTTGTTTTTTTTTAATGTCTCGAGTCTTCAAGGAGACTGCAGAGCACAAAATTACAGGCACATTCTCTCACTGAGGCTGCAGGCACCTGGGAACACACCATGGAGACCCCTGCGTTTCTCCAGGGCAAGGACTGTGCCCACTTGCCCTCTGTAATGCACCCCCGGGCTGGCACGTAGCAGGCGTTCCAAACTCCGCTGCTTATGTTGACATGGGATGAATTTAAAGTTTCAATCCAAAAAGTAAAATATTATGTTTGAAAGATAAACTAGAAGGCAGGGCAGGTAAATTACCATAGGAGGTTATAGAGCAGAGGTGAATGTTCGAAAGGTTTATACAACCAACCTGTCTATTGAGGAGTGCTTTGCTGCATTTTCTAAATTTTCTGTTTATATATGTGTGTATGTGTGGATATAATACGGAGCTGTGCATCTGGTTTACCTGTAGGTATGAATCATAATATATTTGAAGGTATGTTATGACTAAATATAATAATGCATGTGTCTGATATATAGAAGTTCTCAGTGAAGCGGTAGCTTCCCCTGACCCATGAAATGCTCTAAGAAAATGAAATTCTGACAACTTAGTCACACACCTTCAAAAAGAAATATCAAGAAACCAGTGTAGCTGCATGAGAAATGCTCTTTGATTACAGCCAATTCCAAAAGGGCAGAGGGGTAAAAGGACCAGGAAACACAAGACTCAGGGGTTAAACTGTAAAAAGTGCTGCAGATTTGTACAAAAGGCATGAGGAAAGTGCCAGCCCAGAGGGAGTGAGAAGACAGACACCAGGAGTGACCAACAGTTCTTGAGAAGCACGTGGACGGTGAAGGAAGCAGTAGATTAGCTCGGGCAGAAGGGGTGGGTGATGGACAAAAGGGAGAAAAATGGTCTTTCTGCCCTCAACTGGTGATACCATCTTCAGCCAAAAGAGTATTTTCTAAGCTGGAGAAAGGGAAACAAACCTAAACAGGAACAAAGTGGAACACAGGAAAGAGAACACCACGACGTGAGGCACCTGCATAGGTAGACCCTCTACCCAGATCTGACCGCAGAGTCACAACTGAAAGTTATTTTCAAAGCAGGGGCTGGGAGCGATGCCTGGATCCAGAAGACTGCAAATGCCAGGAGGTATGGAGGACCATTTGATTCAGTCCCGTGTTCCATCTCTTCTGCTTCGCCCCTCTTCCAGCAGGATCACTAGGCAACTGCCCCTGGGTCGTGCCATCAGCATTAGCGAGAGACCAAGCGTATTTACCGTCTAAACCTCCACCTGGAGCTGCACCCTCTCTCCAACGGCCTCCTCGGCACCTCCACCAGCTGGCAGCTCACGCACAGTGCCCACCTAACCTGGCAAACAGAACCCCGGGCTTCCCCTCCAAAGCCAGCTTCCCAAGGATTGCCCTCCTCAGGCAACGGCACCACCATCTAACCCAGTTGTTCCAGAGACACAAGAGGCATCCCTGATTCTTCCCTTCCCTTCATCTTAATATCCAGTCCTGTTGGCTTGTTAGGGAATGAATCCTGTCCCCCCCCCACACACAAACATAGTCTTAACCCTAATCCGTATTCCTGTGGGTGTGAGCCCATTTGTACGCAGTATCTTTGAAGGAGTTAAAGTGAGTCAGGGTGGGGACTCAGCCTGCCACTAATCTGTATGACCAGAGGCTTTACTGAGAGAGGAAATGTGGACACAGAGGAGCCCGAAGCTGTAGAAGCCAGAAGTCAGAGAAAGCCACGGGAGGAGACCAAGGACATGCCATGTGACCGAGGGCGGCCATCATCAGAATGTCGCCGACTCCAGAAGAAAGCAAGGCCTTGCTGATTGCTGACTCCTGGTGCTGGACTGCTAGCCTCTGAAGCCGTGAGACAACAAATGCTTGTTGCTGAAGCCGACCCACTGTGTGCTATTTGTCCTAGCAGCTCTGGCAAACGAAGACAGAGCTCTACTTCCAAAATCAATCTGGAAAGCTCCTACTTCCCTCCTACAACCGCCCCCCGAGTCCAAGCTGCCACTCCCCATGCCTGCATTATTGCAATGACCTCCCAACTGGGCCCCACCAAGTCTGTTCTCAACACACCAGCCAAAGGCATCAGCCCAAAACATAAATGTTGCATTTACATTTAAATCTAAACTCCTTATTCTCCAAACTTGCCTTCTACAGCTCTCTTCCATATATGACATTCTGGCGCCTATGGCCTCCCCGCAGGTCTGAGGACCCACCAGGAGCTCCCCTGCCTCAGGGCCTCTGAGCACCCTCCAAGAACCAGGGCCGCTGTGAAGTTCGAAAGTACGAATCCCTATCACAACCCTGAAAGAAAGGCACATGTATGCCCATTTTGCAGTTGAGTAAACTGGGGTTCTAAGAGGTTCGTAACTTACCCAAGGTCACACAGTTACTAAGGGGCAGAGCCGCCATCTCCTTCCTGATCTGGTGGCCTCTGAGCCACTCTGACCTGTCAGGTTTCAGGTCAAGCCTAAACTCTGGCCCACTCCGATCATGTAGCATTGAGACCCGAGCAGACAAGCAGCTTTGAAGGTGACACAAGGACACGGAAGAAGCTCACTGTGCTTCAGCTCCATTAACTAACACCTCCGGAGCACAAACAAAAGTAGGTCAAGAGAATTATTTCTGGGATTAAAAAAAATGCAGAAATATCCTAAATGTGTCTCCCATCATTTGCAGCCAAATAATCTCAAATAGAGGACTTATTATTCTTTCTTTTCCACCTTGTCAAAATGAACTGGTTCCCATTAGCAACTCACCCCGCGCCCCCCCCCCCACCTAGTTAGCTGGCTACAGGCAAAGTGAAGTGGGAAAGGGGCAAAACCAGCTGCCTCATCGGCTGGGTGCCAACTCCCAGCCTTTCTGCCTCGATGGGATGGCAGTGACAACCCAGTAGCCAGAGCAAACAAGCCCCTGGCACCTCCGCCCCTTCCTCCCTGTGTCCCATTGCCTGGGAGCCCCTACCTCCTTCCCAGAGGTGCAACTATGCGGCCACTCCAGTCCAGCATCTCCAAGGATTCTAACCTCTATCTCAGGCCACTCAACACTCCAATTTCATAACGTACCCCTCCTCATTGTATAGATGAGGAAACTGGGGGCTAGAAAGAGAAAAATGAAGACTGAAAGCAAAGGAGGATGGTCCCAAGTCCCACAGCCCAATGGTGGCAGACCAGAGCGGAAGCCCACGACCCCTAGCGTCCAGGCGGAAGGTGGAAGGGGACACACTTGTATCAGTTTCCTGTTGCTTCTGGAACAGTGAGGAATTTGGTCTCCAAAAAGAGGCTGGGGGTAACCTCTAAATCTCTGGAGACGGAAGTATCCTTGTGATTCCTGGTGGGTCCAGACCAGCCCTCGACAGCTGATGTTTCGAGCGGGGGCTTTGAGCCGCATCACATCAGCCCAGCCTCCCTGACCCCTGACCCACGGGGAGGCGTGTGGCCTGGACATTGGCTACCCCACTGCAACCTAGGGATTTTTGTTACACATCGATGTGCGGGAGGGTGATGTGTTCTGGTACTACTTGGACAGGACAGAGAAGCTTTGAATTTAAGACCGTCTCAGCCCTTGCCCTCTTCTTTTGGCTTCCTCTGGTTTGTATCTTTTTTTCACTGTAAAAAAACTAGAACTGTTGAGTCTAGAGCTTTCCTGAGTTCTGTGAGTCATTCCAGTGTATTGTGGAATCTGAGAGAGTAGTGGGAACTCCCGAATTTGTAGCCAGTTGGTCAGAAATGGGGGTGGTCCAGGAACCCCTAAACTTGGGACTTGTGTGTAAAGTGAGGGCAGCTTTGTGAGGACAGTGCCCCTCACCTGTGGAGTCTGACCTAACTCTGGGAAAAGTGAGAATTGTATTGTCCTTGGTATTGGCAGTTACTGACGTCACCTGAAGCTGCTGGAACAAACTGCCAAGAGCTTGGTGGCTTAAAACAATGGAAATTTATTCCCTCACAGGTAGTTCTGAAGACCAGATGTCCAAAATCAAGGTGTCAGCAGGGCCAAGCTCCCTCCGATGGCTCTGGCAGAGAATCCTTGCCGGCCTCTTCCAGCTTCTAGTGGCTCCAGGCGGTTTTTGGCTTGTGGCTGCAGATCTCCAATTTCTGCCTTCTTCCAGCTCATCTGGCCTTCTCCTGTGTGTGTCTGTCCTCTCTTCTGTCTCCTATAACAACACTTGCCACTGGATTTAGGGCCCACGCAAGTAACACAGGAAGACCTCATCTCAAGGTTCTTAACTTAATTACATCTGCAAAGATCCTTTTCCAAATGAGATCACATTCACAGGTTCCAGGGACACATCTTTTTGGGGTCACCAATCAATCCACCACAATGGGTTTCTGTTTCAGGATTCAAGGCATCTTTGAAAACCAGTAGTTTGTGAGCACAGCTGTGCATGAAGACCCTCAGATCCAAGTTACATCTTTGCACAAAGTATAGCACAGGGTTCTGCAGCGAGGACTTGCCCTTCTCTGGACACCATGTTAGCCATGTAGTCATGAGACAGGTATAGAACATCAGGATAAGAAGGTCAACTACTCTTTATAAGAGGCTTTGTGCATACCAGGCACTGTGCTAAATCATGACACACATTATCCTTCATCCTTACAACAATTTTGTAAGTTAAGTAGGAAGTAAACTCCATCAGCTGCTAGCTGGATGACTTCAGACAAATTATTAAATTCTCTGGTTTTCAACGTTCTCACCTTAAATATGGTATTAATAATAATAGTATCTGCTTTGAGAGGTTCTTATGAAGATAAAGGAGAAAATTAGGAAATTCAGAATACAGTGGCATACACAGACACACTCAATAGAAGCTTTCATCATCATCATCATCATTTTTCCCCTCAATTTCTACCCCTTACTTAATGTCACATTTGACTATTTTAAAAACATTCATGCTATATTCACTTTTCATAAGAGCTGAGGCCAATAAATACATTGAGTATAAACAACAGTTACAAAGACTTGGAATGTTACTTGAAAAGAGCTATAGACATTTGTTGTTTAAAGGAACCCCTTGGGAACTCCTTCTATAATGCTGAAAATCCTCTTCCAGCAGGATGAATACGAATCTGCCAAGGTAACCGTTCTGCATATTTGCATTCCTGGCCGGGTTCTATCTGAGTGGGGCACAACTCTTGTCAGCTAGATAAATCGGTGTTTTCCAGTCTCGGTTACATTCAGCCCATTGCCTGGTTACCTCATTCTCTGACTCTTAGACAATGCCTGAATTAATTTTAACTATTTTGATTCTCCCAACCACCACAATGTGACAAATACAAAGAGAAATTGAGAAGGAAATGAATTCTATCACTAAACAATGCCCAGGTGTGATGAAATACAAACACACACACACAGCACTGAGTGACTGACAAGACCAAAAGGCAGCAAGAAACCATTTACTCAACATTTGAATTTATAACAAGCTTTTGGCAGGAGCCTGGGAAAGATGACAGGCTTTAGAGCCAAGCAGCCCTGGGTTCGAATCTCAACATGGTTGGCCCTAGCAGCATGACCTGAGCCATGGTTCCCTTATCTTTCATATAGGAAGAATAAAACCTTCCTTTCAAGAAGAAAGGACCAAAACACAGATTCCCCTTGTAGTCCCATAACTACAGGTGCTACCTCTGCCCTCAAATAAAATAAACATAAAAGCCAGGGGATAAATAACCATCAAGACAATACAATGCAAGGATTTATCCTCTACATACAGTATCTAAGTGACTGTTGGTGCTACCCAGAGCACTGTCTTGAGAAGGCTCAGAGGTCATGATTGATTAGTGATGCCTATGATTGATTAGTGATGCCTGCTATGGGAAGGGGCATGGGTAAATAGAATAGGCAACTGGCTTAGGTGACTTCCTTCCCTCCCACAGGTGAAAAAAATACTGGCCTCTCACTCAAATCCCTGGAGTTCTAGTCAGTCTCTCTCTCAAGGCCTCAGTTCCTCCATCTATCAAATGAAAGGACTAAACTTGATGAGCCCTCTGATCCCATTCTCCTCTTACTTGCTTGGTCTCCTTTAATCTAACTGATGACATCATGGTAAGGGGTAAGGAAGGGGTCACTGATGTCAGGAAGGAGAGAGAAGAAAGCTATTCTTACCACCCCCTCAGCTGATTGTATTTCTTTCCTATTTACTCCTTAAAAATGCTAACAGTTCTGCTTCCAAAAGAAGCCTGGAAGTTGTATTTATTCTCTGCAACAGCAATTTTAAATGCAAAAATCATACCTTTTGTTCCAGCAATACATGAGATCTGGCAGCAAAGCCAAAGAAACCCGGAGGCTTCCTGGGGCTCTGTGCACCCTCCCTCTCCACCTGGTAGCCCTGCCCACATTACCTGGGGAGGAGGCACTCCCCAGCCCCACCACCAGCAGGAAGAGAGAGAAGCCAACCCCCCAACCCCCCAGGAGCAACGGAAACAGCAGTTGAGCTTGGGGGGGCGGGTAGGGGTTAGTCAGTCTCTCCTCCCCAAAGAGGCCTAGATTTCTTTTTAATAAAATGGCCTTTCATCACTATAAAGACTTTATTAAAAATTCCCTGTGGGCCAATATTAGGCAATGCTTGCGAGCAGCTGTCTATCTAGCAGTCACACCCCGTCTTCTTGCGCCTGAGACTGCAGGATGCCCCCTCAGCCTGCTCTGCTCCTCAGTATCTCCCAGCAAGCCTGGCTGTGTCTCGCCCAAGTATGGGTTTGCCTCCTCTCTTTGTCTCCCTCTGCAGCTTGGCCAGTCTCGCCCTCTGCCTTGGCATCGCTGCTCCTCAATGTCTCTCTCTCCCTCTTTGGTGCTTTCCCCTTCTTGTTCTGTCTCTCTTTGACCACCTCTTCCTCCTCGCGACGATCCTTTTTCTCTTTCTCTAAATCAGACTCCTCCTGCTACCTGTGCTCTTTGCATTCTGCCTGCAGAGAGGTCTCTTCCAACTTGGAATGATTACCATGGTTAGTCAAAAATTCTTTGGAAATACACCCTCTAAGCTACTTTTGCATAAGGTGACGTATTTACAAACCATTATTACAATAATTGACCCAATTTAAAATGGCAATCACAGCCTCTGGTCCCTGCAAACCAGCACACAGGAATTAGTCAGCATTCTCTTCTTGGCCCCCACTCCAGGAGAAAACACTCGCTCACACACACATGCACACACACATACACACACATCATGCACACCCCATGGCTTCCCACAGCGCTAAAAATGATGATTCCTTTAAACACTACCAGATTTATGATTTCCTTTTTTTATCTGAAACATGAAAGATGCAGTAAGGTATGCCCGTCTTACATTTCATATGTAAATGTACATTTTGTAGAAATTTTTAGTATGTGCGTCACCAGGAACATTACTAAAATGCATTTTATAACACCTTTCCCATCTGCACAAAACTATATTCATTCGTTAAACAAGCAGGTATCAAGCACCCAGTGTGTGCAGGAGGCTGATATCCGAGGGACGTCGCTCCCTAAATGTACTTACACAGAGGATCCCTCTATGACATGGTAACAGAAGGGACGCCTGAGGGAGGTCAGGAAGACCTGGACGGTGACTTCTAAGTTTAGTTCTTGAAGAACAGGTTAGGTGTTCCAGGATGTCAAATGGGAGGCGACAAACCGGGACAGAAAACTGAATCCCAGGTCCAGTGTCAGCCTGCTCAGTAGGCGAGCTGTTGACAACAGAAGAGTGGGCACCTTCTCTGAGACCCCATCCACCCTGTACATACCCTACTCTCTTAGCAGATTTGGTTTTTCTAACTCCAAAGAACAGGTATTTCTAGGCCGACTCTCAAAGGCCTTTTCTCAGTGTCACGTCATGAAACAGAAGCAGAAAGTGTCCCAAGGATGAGAGTTTTCCAATGACCCCGCCCAAAAAATTCCTCCGCTCACTCCCTCAAAGACACTGGAAAACTCAGACTGTTTGCAGAATCAAGTGCTCCAATCCATTCACTCGTTCATCATTCAAAAGGCCTTTATCCAGGCTCATACACTTACTCCCTGCCATGCCCTGTGCCAAGAACCGAGAATAGAGAATTAGGAACATTCCTTGCCCCTGAACAACTGACTTGTCATTCAGAGACTGTCTCAATCAGAGACTCCTCTTGCTTCTTTCATGAACTGTTTCATGTTCTATGTGTGCACTGGTTAGATTTTCACCCAGAAAGTCTGTCTACCTCCAACCACTCTTGTTTATAAGTGTCACCTGGAATTGGTTTAACTGAGCCAATGGTTCTCAGCCCTGGCTACACATCAGGATCACCCAAGAAGATTAAAATCAAATACTATTCTCAGTCCCTCTCCCAGATGGAATAAATCAGAATCTCTGAGGTGGAGTGGGAATGTGGCTGGGGCATAGGAAACTGGAAAAGTGCCCAGGTAATCCTAATGAGCCAGCTGGGAGGAACCGTGGAACCAAGCTTGCCAACAGCACTCTCTTAATAATGCAGTACGGAACGTCGCTGAATCAGGGTCAGCCCACTTGGTAGCTGACCTCAGGCAAGTCACCACCTTGCCTGAGCCTCGGTTTTCTCCTCTGTGAAATCAAGGAGCTGAGCTAGGTGACCCCGGCAGGTTGTTTCCAACGGTCAGAGTCTGGAGCCTGCAGAAGCTCTACCCTGGTACGAGCCTCCTCATGGCAGAAGGTGAACCTGTACAACAAGGAAGCCAGGGCACACCTGTGCAACCACCATGGCGGCCGCCTCCCCAAGCATTCCAAACACGGAGTCAGCTTGGGAGAGAGAAAGATGCTGCTCTCTTCCCACAGGATAGAAGTGGGAATATTTTCCCATTTACACTCTCGAGGGCTAACGAATGAATACATCTAAATGGTGGCTCAAGTTGCTCGCCCCTCTTCCTGCTCGGCCCCCCCACCCACCAAAGTGCCCACCCTGCAAGACTCCTCCATGTGGCAGAGAGGGGGTCTTGGTAGAGCCTCTCACACCCCTCTGCTCCTCGCATCTGCAGACTCTCCAGCTGCCAACCCTGGGACCTGCTCACCCCTTTCCACTCTCCCCTCGTCCCACGAGCACACTGCTCTGGCCGTGGGCCTGACTGCCTCTCCTCGCCCCTGGACCAGGCCCCCAGAACCTTCCTTCCTCAGCTCTGCCCCACCACACCCCCACGGGGGACTGCCAATTCCAGCTGGGTCCACCTCCCAGATGCCATCCACACCCTGGGAGCCCCACAAACCACATGCCAAGGCTCTTCGATTCTATCAGGACCCCCCGGCCCTTGTACTTACCACTCACGGGGACCATTTTCAGGCATAACTGGAGCAGGAGAGGCTCTCGCTGCTGCTCCCACACACACCAGAACCAGAGTCTCCAGATTCGGAAGAGACAGTAAGGATCAGCCATCTAGTTCCAGTGCTTCAACCCTGCTCCAGTGTCCCTGCGGAACGCCCGTCCAGGCTCCACCTAGGCCTCCTCAGCATCAGGGAACGGGCGCTGATCCCTCAGAAGCCCACTGTCATGGTGGCGCCTCCCAGCCTGGCTCACCGCAGAGCCCGGCAAGGCCATGTCCGACAACGCGGGGCCTTCTCCACAACAACCCGCCTCTCCTGTCCAACACGGACCGACGGAACCTGACTTACGTCAAAGAGGCTCCCCACGTAACTGCATGTAGAGACTGACCTGGGTTGGCTTTCTTCCTTACGGAGCTGCTCCATGGAAACCCAGCTGGGAAATGGAAGAAAGGGTGCATCTAGGGATGCCTCATTTCCGTGCCCTATTATCATCATTTCCACTGGGGCCCAGGCAGGCAACAGCCTGGGTAGTGTCCCACCTTCCACAGAGATCCCAGATGGAGTATTTGTGAGGCCAGCCAGGCACACAGAGCCCCATCCATCTACGGTCTTTAACTAGATCCAGAAGCCTGGATTCACATCTCATTTATCAATATACTTTGGGCAGTTATTTCATAATTTTATTGAATAACCAGCTGTTAGTTTTCATCCATATCAACCAGGGTTTTGAAAGTGGTGACGGGAACACAGGTGACCAATGTATGGAGCTCGTCTGATGAAGCTTCATCCTCATTATGTTTTCTGGACAACCATACATGGATAGGCGTGGGACATCCCTTATTTTTTGGCCCAGACTGCTTTGTTGAGCCTGGTGCCAGTGCACACATTGAGCATGCCCATCTCCTTCACGGCAAATTTCCAGATCTCTGTGCGTGCCCAAGGGGCTCACTTCAGAAGGTCACCCCATGAATGCGCCTGTGAACGTTGACGGGGTACTCCCTGATCCCCCCTCCCTGAGGGCAGAACAGCCCTTTTCCTCACCACCCTTCTTCGCAAGAACCTTTCGGCCCAGGCCAGTTGCCAAGCCACGCCCCTTTAATTCTGCCCTCACTAACTGTCCACCTTGGGTAAGTCACTTCACCTATCTTGGCATCCGTCTCACCTTCTCTAATATGGTTTTTAATAAAAGAATGAGTGTCTGTCTTGCTAGTAAGCCCAGCAGCTGCCCTGGCTCCTGGCACAAGGTGCTCATTTGTTGAACGAATGACCCAGTTGCTGCCAAGAACAATTTTCTACCATTTGAAATGAAGGAAACACACACACAGGTATAGCAACTACGTGGCTCCAGATTCTGGGTCAGATAAAATTGCAAATAGTCTTTTCCATGTGGAAGATGAAGTCTCCCCTTTTTAAGTTACTACAGTTAAAGCCCAAAGTAAATGGAGTCAAAGGATCTTATCCTACTGGAGGAGAATCCGAGCAGACATCTCGAATTCTCCAGAAAGACATCTCATACTTTATGGGGAGTGTCTGGGTTGGAGCCGTCCTAGAAACCACCCCCATTCTTCTGGACCATTAGCCGCTACCAGCTCTCAACTCAATGAAAAGCCATTCTGCTTGTGGAAGATCACCCCCCAGCGGTGTGCGAGCTGGTTCTGACACACCAGACAGATGCCTGTCCATTTCCATTGGGGCCTGCTTTCTTTTTGAGCCAAAGCCAACAAATATTTGTCTATCTCTGATCATGGACACAGTATTCTAATTTTCTGAGACTCGCTGGAGAGAACGTGTGATAGACTTCTCTGGGGAAGAGAAGACAGAAATGGCTGTGGCTGGGAAGGCTTTGCACTGCTTTCATGCAGGTTGAGAGAAGCTGATCAGAACTGGTTGTATCAATTGTTTTATTATTGCTTGTACACTTAAAAAAACAAAATGTTTTCCCGTTATTTTAAAGTCACCATATTGTACACATTGTGTTCAATCTTCTCATCACTCTTATTGTATTAGTCAGCCAAAGGGGTGCTAATGTGAAATATCAAAAATGGATTGGTCTTTATAAAGGGTATTTATTTGGGGTAGAAGTCCACAGATACCAGGCCTAAAGCATTAAGTTTCTTCTCTCACCAAAGTCCATTGCCATGTGTTGGAGCAAGACAGCTGCCAACGTTTGCCAGGGTTCAGGCTTCTTGGGTTCTTCTCTTCCCAGGGCTGCATTTCTCTCTGGGCTTAGCTCCTCTGGTTCCTCCACAAGGTCAGCTGTAGACTATCAGGCAAACGGCTCACTTCTCTTCTCCTGGGGCCTTCTTTCTAACATCAAAACTCCATCAAACTGCTTCTCAAAAAACTGTTTCAACTCTGGTCTTTGCCTTAACTTTTATATTGGAATCCCCACCCACCAAGGGGTGGGGCTCAATGCCCTACTGACGTGGCCCAGTCAACGCCCTAATCATAATGTAAGCATGCCCAGATTAACAGATCAGTTTACAAGCATGATCCAATTATATTTTTGGAATTCGTAATTACATCAAACTGCCCAACTGCAACACTTATTCTGCTATGTTTTTCTCCATAGTTCTTATTACCATTTAACATACTATGGAATTTTAATTTTTTTTGGTATGGCTGTCATCTGCCTCCCCCTACCCCTACCCCAAACTGGAATGCACATTCAATGAAGGCAGAGGTTATTTTTCTCTCTTTTTCTCACTGATAGATTTCAAGTGTCTCCAACATTACCTGGCAGATAGGTGTTTAGTAGATATCTGCTGAGTGAACCAACAGTTCATGTATTTATCACAACCTTCTACAGTGGGTAGTTTTATCTCCAATATATAAAAGAGAAAATAGGCTTAGAGAAGTTAAATAAAGTTAAATTACTTTTCGAGATTATGTGGGTATGCCTCAAATCCAGATGTGGCTTATATCTGGGATCAATTGGGATTTTTCGACCAAATCAAAAATAATATGGAGGGGCTAAGATGGCGTTAGTGTAGGAGGGCACACACTGCAAGTTCCCAGAGCAAGGCGGATTGTGGACAGGGTACTGCCCCGGGGTCTGTGCTGTGCACACGTGGAATGAGAAGCTTGGGACATCTATCTGCACGGATCAACAGCATGGACAGAATGGTAGAGATTCGCGAGTTTTAAGGCTGCTGGTGGTGGTTGGCACAGACGGCTGAGCCCCGCGGTTAGGGAGAAAAAAATAAAATAAATGAAACAGCCACTTGGAGCCGTGAGCGGGGCGAGAAAGTTTTATTTTCTGGGGATCTGGCTGCCTGGCGCCCCTTGGACCTTGTGTGAACAGAACAGCCGAGCTAATCGGCATCCGGTGAACCAGAGGGGGGATTCTGGTTGGGGGACGGAGCTGATTTCCCTAGCGGCCCAGGGATAAGACCCAGGCCACCGCGGAGCCAGGAAGAAGGGACACTCCCCAAAAGAGGGAGGGTTCTGTTGGAGGACAGGGAAGGGTATTTTTTATTTTTATTTTTTGACACCGATCTGGCTGCCTGCACCGCCCCATAGGTTTGGGGAGCAGATAAGCCTACCTGAAGCAGCATCAGGCTGAGAGAGCAGACACGAAACTGCACTCAAACTGATTTACATAGCAGCCCGGTGACACTGGTGCTCGGCTCCAAAAGGGGCGGAATCGGCCGTCTTTAGCACTCCGCACTGACTAACATCAGAGCTTCAGCTACCCTGGGGAGTCCAGGAAGTGGGACGTGCTCGATTAATTTCCACAGGCCCAGCTAGGGTCCCTTCCGTAAGGGGGTTGGTCTAGAGGAGGAATTATTTTGGGTCCTGTATTTCGCTAAAATAATAAAAATTAAAAAATTAAAAAAAAGTGAGGTCACTTCAATAAATGAAAAATAAATTCTTTTTAATTTAGTTTAATAGCTAAAAGCTGCTTCAGGACCTGCATATAGAACCCTGCGGGGAAATTGATTGATAAACACAAGTAGGCAGAGAGGATCCACGTGGACCCTAGGAGAATCATTGACCCCCCTTAGCTCTGCTTGACTGCTTGCCTGTGTGGATCTTTGGTTTCCCTCTGTTTCTTTCTGGTCTCTTGCTTTTCTTTCCTCTTTCCTCCCCCCTTTCTTTTTTCTTCCATTTTTTTTTTTTTAATTAGGTACTGCTAGCTTGTCGTTTCTTTGCTGTGCTTCTTTTTCAGTAATTTCCCACTCGCTGTCTATATTGATTCTGTATTACAAACTATCGCTTATCCTTCCTGCATCTTTCTGCCTTCTGTTTTCTGTTGTGGCTCTTAGACACAATATTTTTTCATAGGCCCACAACTTAAGGGTGTCAATCTCTATTCCATCTATTTTGTTTTCTTCTTTTTTTTAATTAGTATTAACTTTTTCCTTTCAGACCTTTCTTGACTATTTCTCTCCCTCCTCATAATTCTAGCCTTCTAAATCACTATATATATATTCCTCCATTTGTTTTCCCAGTCCATTGTACGAACTCCATTTTTTTTTCCTAGTACTCTACACTGCCTACACAAGTTAAATATTCATCTCATTAAGTCTCATTTTGCCCCTCTTCTAACTTTTATCAATATTACTATTATCCTTCTGCCTTCCTTACATCTTTTGATTCCTCTGGCCCTAACCTTTTGCCTTCAAGGGAACATAGAAAGAAGTAAGGAAATAAAATAAGAAGAAAAACTCCCAAAGAGAAAACTTAACTCACACGCAGAACCAACAGCTAAATAAAACTCTAGAGCATAGAGAAAAGTTAATCAACTGAACAAACCCATCAAGATAATATGATGACCAGAGGGCAACAGAAAAATACAAATGACTCTGAGAAACAGGAAAACATGGACCAGTCCAATGAATAAAATAAAAACAAGGAAGCGATGCAGAACATAGAACAACTAATCAAAGCTATCCAAACAAATATCATGGACCAACTTAAAGAACTGAAGGAAGAGATTAAGGATATAAAGAAGACACTGGGAGAATATACTGAAGAAACAGCAAACATGCCTGAAAAGGTAATGGATATGATGATGAACAATGGCACAAGCCAAGAAATGAAAAAGACTCACATAACAGCAAATTGAACAGGCAGAGGAAAGAATTAGTGATATGGAAGACAATACAGCTGAAATCAAAGAGATAGTAGAACAGATAGACTAAAAGATAGAAAAAATCCAGCATGGACTCAGGGAATTAACCGATGATACAAAATGCACAAACATACGCGTTTTGGGCATCCCAGAAGGAGAAGAGAAGGTAAAGGGAACAGAAGGAGTGTTGAAGGAAATAATGGCTGAAAACTTCCCAACTCTATTGAGAGAGATGGATGTGCAGATCCAGGAAGCACAGTGCACCGCAAATAGTATAAATTCCAACAGGCCAACTCCAAGACATATACTTGTCAAAATGTCCAATGCTCAAGACAAAGAGAAAATACTCAAGGCAGCAAGAGAAAAGAGAACCATCACATACAAGGGAAGCACAATAAGATTAAGTGCTGATTTCTCATCTGAAACCATGGAAGCAAGAAGACAGTGGTATGACATAGTCAAAATACTAAAAGAAAAAAAACTTCCACCCAGAATTCTCTATCCAGCAAAATCGGCATTCAAAAATGATGGAGAGTTCAAAATATTCACAGATAAACAGAAATTAAGAGAGTATGTCAAGAAGAAACCAGCATTTCAAGAGATACCAAAGGAATCTCTATAAGTTGAAAGGAAAAAACAAGGGAGAGAGAGTTGGAGGAGAGTTTAAAAACAACTGAAAAGACAAAAAGAGAAACAAAACAACATATGACATACATTAACCCAAAGAAAAAATGGCTGAAGTAAGAAATTCGTTGCGAGTAATAACACTGAATGTTAATGGATTAAATTCACCAATCAAAAGACACAGATTGGCAGAATGGATAAGAAAATATGATCCATCTATATGCTGTCTACAAGAAACCCACCTTCAACCCATGGATTCAAGGAGGCTGAAAGTGAATGGCTGGAAAACCATTTTACAAGCTAACAATAGCCAAAAAAGGGCAGGAGTAGCTAATCTAATATCAGACAAAATAGACTTTAAATGCAAAACTATTGTAAGAGACAAAGATGGGCACTACATATTAGTAAAAGGAGTAATCTCTCAAGAAGAGAGAACAATCATCAGCATTTACACACCTAATCGGGGTGCCTCAAAATACGTGCAGCAAACTCTGGAAAAACTAAGAGGAGAAATAAATGCCTCTACAATTATAGCAGGGGACTTCAACACACCACTATCATCATTAGACAGAACATCTAGACAGAGAATCAATAAAGAAACTAAGGCACTCAACAATACATTAGAAGACCTGGACTTAATAGACATATACAGAACACTACACCCAAATACAGCGGGATTTACTTTCTTCTCGAGTGCACATGGAACATACTCCAAAATAGACCACATGCTACACCACAGAACAACTCTCAATTAATTCAGAAAGATTGAGATTATACAAAGTAATTTCTCTGACCACAACGGAATGAAGTTGGAAATCACTAAGGGCCAGAGAAACAGGTTAGGCACAAGGATATGGAAGTTAAATAACACACTCTTAGACAAAGAGTGGGTCAAAGAGGAAATCTCAAAAGAAATCAGTAACTACCTTGAAACTAATGAAAACAAGAACACAACATATCAAAACCTATGGGATGCAGCGAAAGCAAGCAGTCCTGAAAGGGAAGTTCATAGCCATACATTCATATATTAAAAAAGAAGAAAGAGCTAAAATTGAAGACCTAACTGCACACTTGGAGGAACTGGAAAAACAACAACTAAACCTAAACGAAGTAGAAAGAAGGAAATAACAAAGATTAGAGCAGAACTAAATGAAATAGAGAATAAGAAATCACTGGAAACAATAAACAAAACCAAAAGTTGGTTCTTCGAGAATATCAATAAAATTGACACACCCTTAGCCAGACTAACAAAGAAAAAGAGAAAACAGATGCAAATACATAAAATAAGGAATGAGCAAGGGGATATCACTACTGACCCCACAGAAATAAAGAGTATCATAAGAGGATACTTTGAAAAATTATATGCCAACAAGAATGATAATTTAGAGGAAATGGACAAGTTTCTAGAAACCCACAAACAGCCTACATTGATGAAAGAAGAAATAGATGAACTCAACAGTCCAATTACAAGTAAAGAGATAGACTCAGTCATCAAAAACCTCCCAACTAAGAAGAGCCCAGGACCAGATGGCTTCACAGCTGAATTCTACCAAACATTCCGGAAAGAGCTAACACCAATTCTACTTAAACTCTTCCAAAAAATAGAAGTAGAAGGAATATTGCCTAACTCATTCTATGATGCCAACATTACTCTAATACCAAAACCAAATAAAGATACCACAATAAAGGAAAATTACAGACCAGTTTCTCTAATGAACCTAGATGCTAAAATCCTCAACAAAATATTTGCTAATTGCATTCAACAACATATCAAAAGGATTATACACCATGACCAAGTGGGTTTCATCCCGGGTATGCAAGGATGGTTCAATATAAGAAAATCAATCAATGTAATACACCACATAAACAAACTGAAAGAAAAAAATCACATGATCATCTCTATAGATGCCGAAAAAGCATTCGACAAAATACAGCACTCTTTCCTCATAAAAACACTACAAAAGATAGGAATAGACAGAAACTTTCTGAATATGATAAAAGGTATATATGAAAACCCAAAGCTAACATCATTTTCAATGGTGAAATCCTAAAAGCCTTCCTTCTGAGATCGGGAACTAGACAAGGATGCCCGCTATCACCACTCCTATTTAACATTGTCTTAGAAGTACTTGTGCGAGCACTGAGACAAGAAAAGGACATAAAAGGCATCTAGATTGGAAAAGAAGAAGTAAAAATTTCGTTATTTGCAGATGACATGATCTTATACATAGAAAGCCCTGAGAAATCCACAACAAGGCTTCTATAACTTATAAAGGATTTCAGTAATGTTGCAGGCTGTAAGATCAATGCTCAAAAATCAGTAGCATTTCTGTACACCAATAACGAGCAAACTAGGGGGAAATCAGGAAAAAAATACCATTTACAATAGTAATGAAAAGAATCAAATAAGTCAAAGAAGACTTAAATAAATGGAAAAATATTCCCTGTTCATGGATAGGAAGACTAAACATCATCAAGATGTCTATCCTACCCAAACTAATCTACAGATTTAATGCAATCCCAATAAAAGTCAACACTCTATTTTTTAAGGAACTGGAAAAACTAACCACAAAATATATTTGGAGAGGCAAGAGGCCCCGAATTGCCAAAGACATATTGAAAAAGAAAAATGAAGTTGGAGGTATCACACTACCTGGCTTTAAAACATACCACAAAGCTACAGTGATCAAAACTGCGTGGTATTGGCACAAGGATAGACCTACTGACCAATGGAACCGAATTGAGAGTTCTGATATAGATCCTCACATATACAGTCATCTGATATTTGAGAAGGCCACGAAGCCCACTCAATTGGGAGAGAATGGCCTCTTTAACAAGTGGTGCTTGGAGAACTGGATATCCATATCCAAAAGAATGAGAGAAGAATACCATCTCACACCTTATACAAAAATCAACTCAAGATGGATCAAAGATCTAAATATAAGAGCCAAAACCATAAAGACCTTGGAAGATAATGTAGGGAAGCATCTACAGGACCTTGTAATAGGAAATGGTTTCATGAACTTCACAGCCAAAGCACGAGCAGCAAGAGAAAAAATAGATAAATGGGATCTCATCAAAATTAAAAACTTCTGCACCTCAAAGGATGTTATTAAGAAAATAAAAAGGCAGTCTATCCATTGGGAGAAAATATTTGGCAACCATATATCTGATAGGAGCCTAATATCCTGCATATATAAAGAAATCCTACACCTTGAAAATAAAAGGACAAACAACCCATTTAAAAAATGGGCAAGTGACCTGAAAAGACACTTCTCCAAGGAAGAAATACAAAATGCTCAACATCACTTGCTATCAGGGAAATGCAAATCAAAACTATAATGAGATAACATCTTACACCCATCAGAATGGCAGCTATTAAAAAAACAGGAGACACTAAATGTTGGAGAGGATGTGGAGGAATAGGAACCCTCATCCACTGCTGGTGGGACTGCGGTATGGTCCAGCCACTGTGGAGGACAGTTTGGCGGTTCCTCAGAAATCTAACAATGTATCTTCCGTATGATCCAGCAATTCCACTGCTGGGTATATACCCAGAACTGAAAGCAAAGACACAAACAGATATATGCACACCAATGTTCATAGCGGCATTGTTCACCATTTCCAACAGAAGAATGGATAAGCAAAATGTGGTACATACATACAATGGAATATTACTCAGCTGTAAGAAGGAATAAAGTGCTAACACATGGAATAACGTGGATGAATCTTGAAGACCTTATGTTGAGTGAAGCAAGCCAGGCACTGAAGGATGAACAGTATATGACCTCATTGATCTGAACTGAGGAAAGTGAGCAGTCTCTGAGAACCATTGTCTGAAAGATAGGTTAACAAAGGAGAGTAAGAGAAGAGCAGGCTTTGAGCCATCACCCATATGGACATAATCTATGGTAAAGGGTTAGAGTGTGGTTGTATGTTGGGGGATGGGGCAGATGGGTGGTGGTGTTCCTGGGTTTGGTGGTGCAGCACTGGCCATACCGCAGTCCCACCAGCAGTGGAAGAGGGTTCCTACTCCTCCACATCCTCTCCAACATTTAGTGTCTCCTGTTTTTTTAATACCTGGCATTCTGATGGGTGTAAGGCGGGTGGGTGGATTAGGAAGGGCAGGTTCAAATTCCCACGGCATGTAACTGTGAATCTTGACATTCCATGGGTCAGGATAGGGTGGTGTCATGTGCCCTGGGGGGCTGGGGGGAAGGGAACAGTCAAGACCTAATGGGGTGTTTGGTAGTCATGGGAAAGGTTTCTCATTACCTTACAGTAATGGACACAGGACATGGTAAATATCATCAAAATTATTAAACTGAATCATCTAAATTGTAAACTATACTGCAAATCATTAACAATATTTAGTCACTATATTTTGCTATCTGTATAAGAGTTATAACAATGCAAACATCAAAAAAAGGGGGGGGGGTTAATATGGGGTGGGGAAGGGGGGAGTGGTTTGGTATCTGGGAGTCCCTGGTACTCTGTGTGTGACTTTGCTGTGACCTAAAACTTCTTTGAAAATTAAATGAAAATTTGGGAAACAATGGGGATTGAGAGGGGGAAGGTGTCACGGCACACTGGACATCTGATAACACAGTGATAAAAGGAAAAAAAGAATATATATATATATATATATTTTTTAAAGGCATTTCTTTTGTTTTTTTCCCCATTTTTTTGAATGTCCCAATCCACTAAGTATATTTTGTTTTGTTTTGTTTTTTTGTTTGATTTTTTTTTTTCCTGAGTTTCCTTATGTTTGTCTCTTGCATGTAAGCTTATCATTGTTGTTTCTTTTTCCTATTAAGTGTATTTGATTATTTTATGGACTACATGTTCATGGAGGATTTGGATCACAGAAGGGTTACAATGGGTACTGCAGGGGGTTATTGGTGGGGGTTGTCTGGGAGGGGGGATTCATGGGAGTTAGTTCATCCAAATATACATGAAAGATATACAAAATTGTTCAAAAGATCAAAAGATGGGGCATGGTCACGATGGGTGGACAATCACACAATAAATGAGGGAATCTGAATTCCTAGCCTGGAGAGCTCTGCCACAGTCTCCAAGAGAGCAGCAATTGTCCTCTGAGTGCAGGGACAGTGTCTGTCAAAAGAGGATGACCCACTGATGAGTTCTTTTTATTGATGACTACCCTTGTGAGTCTTTGCTCTTGTAACTGAGACTTAGCTTGCTGTTGTGGCGTGCCTAAGGGTTGCCACCTGAGAGCCTCCTTGTTGCTCAAATGTGGCCTCTCTCTAAGCCAAACTCAGCATATGAATGCAATACCTTCCCCCCAATGTGGGACATGACTCCCGGGGATAAGCCTCCCTGGCAACGAGGGATTAATACCAAGTGCCAACTGGCAACACAACTGGAAAAAGACCTTGAATAAAAGGGGGAAAAGGTAAAGACAAATGAGTTCAAGTGGCTAAGAGACTTCAAAGAGAGTCGGGAGGTCATCCCAGAGGCAACTCTTACGTACACCTCAGTAGGAGCTCATAGAACGTCAAAGTGCCTATCACCCCACACAGAGGGGCTCCTGAGAGCTCTGGAGACACCCAGGTCCTATATAAGGGGGGATAGCCCCAGAGACTGACGCCTTATCAATGGGTTCTATTTTGGAATCTGTGCTCCTGAGAGTGACAGAATTGGACTCAAATAAGTCCTCCCTGCACATGGTTCATCAGTCCCTTCTATTCAAACCTATATGTGATGCTGGAGTTTTTAGGTATACTTCCAGAGACTGGAGCCTCTGGCCTACCTATGTGCCAGGTGTGCCTGGAATCTCGGTGGAACTGCACCTCCTACCCTACAGCTCAATGGACTCATCCAAGTCACCTGGTGAGGAGACAATGATGGACAACGGCCAGCTCAGGGAATGGAGAGGGCCTGCATCTACAAGCAGGATCAACCCACCCACCATATCCATGGGATATAAGCCCTCTCTCACTTGGAGGTGGAGTGGACATCACCATCCCAGTCCCCTCAGGATTGGGGGAAGAACTATGGACTAGAGTGGACTTGATGGTATTCTGTTGTACACATATGGTGATTCTAGCAATGCAAGAAATTATAACAATGAGGTGGAGCCAGTGGCCACTTGACACTTTCGGGGCAGGGAGGGGATGTGCTGTTGAAATACAGGGGCTTCTTTAGGATTTGGAGGTTGTCCTGAGTACCGTTGTGGCAACAGATGTAGGTCATTTTAAATCAGCACACACTACTCAGAACTGTGTGGGAGAGAGTGTGGTCTACGATGTGAACTGTGGTCTATGGTTGATGGCAAGGCCCCAGGATGTGTAAGTCCATTGAGGGTGGTGGGCCACACTTGTGGGAGATGTTTGTGTGGAATGTGGTGGGAGGTGTGGGAGGTGGGGAACATGGGAATCCCAGTGGGTTCCGTGTAATATTTTAGGTAATCTAAGCACCTCTTAAAATATATTTATATATATAAAAATAACATTTTTATAAGCAAATGCACATATAATGCATATATATTTATATATTATTTTACAAATATTGGTATGTATTGTGAAAATTTTGATTTTTACCCACAATAAAAAATAAATAAATTTAAAAAATAAAAAATTAAATTAAATTTAATTTAATTTAAAAATTAAAAAAAAAATAATATGAATACAAGAAGCTTCCAGAAGACAAGTCGAATAAGACCAATGGCTGCTTGTGGGGCAACAGTTATAAATGGATAAGAGCAAGCCATGGATGATCAACACCAAAGATGTCTACTACCAAAGGTAAGTGGTAGAGGAGGTTACAAAGAAATGGCTTAATAAACTATGGAAGGAAGGGGAAGTTTCAGAAAAGAGGTGAACAGGAACCAGGTGGCCCTGGAAGGCTGGGTATGAGTCAACATTACAAGGAAGTAATATGAAGCTCTATATGTTTTTCTAGGTCTGAAACTTTTCTGGCCCCAAAGTTCAGGTCTCTGGACCTACAGCCTAACATGGATGGAATTCATTTGTTCCATAAACATTTACTGAGCATCCACCAAGTGCTGACACTGGGTCAGTGCTGGGTGTGCAAAAATGAACCGCCATGGGGCCCAATGGGGAGCACAGGTCCATACACGGATAATTAAGAGAGGATGTGGCAAATTCAAGGAGCAACGCCGAGGGCATCCTAGGACCACCGAGCCATGCTTCACCAGTAATTACTGTGTTGGCATTTGTTTTATTTGATTGGTTTGATTCATTATTAATTTATTAATAAAATGTTCAGCACATAATAGATGTTCAAATATTCTGTGGAATAAAATAGTGAATGAACAAACGAGTGGGTGGATGGTGTGTGGTTCTTCAGATGAGGAAATGGAAGCTCAGAGCCACCATGTCGAGGCAGAAGCAGGAGTAACTCTCCCATTTCACAGAAGAGGAACGGAAGTGCAGAGGGCTAAAGTAACCTCCAGCAAGAGCAGGAGCCAGGATTTTAGCCCACGTCTGTGTGCTCCTAACCAGTACGAGGCTCTCCTTCATCTTCAGAGCAAGTTTGGAGAAACATCTGTTATCTCTGCTTGATTGATGAAGGAACTGAGAGTAATTTGGCACGTTTGGATTCAAACCCAGACTGAGTAGTAAACAGGAGCTCAAGGAAGCAGAGGGAAAGCGAGTGTAGACCACTTCCCCCAGAACTTCGGTGTGGGAGGAAGGCTCCCCGCTCTCCAGCCACAGCCTTGGCCTCGTTCTCGTCACTGGGCACCGCGCTTAAGTCCAGTCACCTGCCTCTGTCAGCTGCCCCAGCACTGCGAGGGCTGGTCCCTGAGGGAGGTGCAGGGTCAACATTTATTCTACAGCTTTTCCACCTTCAATACCCTACGTCCAGCAGACCTGAGAAGGAGGAGGTGCAGAGGAAAATGCCTTCTGGGTCCTAAGGAAGGATTCCCGGCATCCCCACCACTAACGGCCACCACTGACAGATTTAGTGCCTTGACACACTGCAGCACCGCGTTCTCTGAAGATGAGAAACTACAAGTGCTGCTGTCAGCAGCTTCACATGGTAAACAACGACAGAAGGCCTGATTCTGGAGGGGAGCAGAGCGCCCTCCCCAGCAGATGGACCCCTCCGAGGCAGACAGAAGGGACAGGAAGCCACAGGGAAAGCCCGGGGGGATGAGCTCTCCCCCAGCTCCAAACCCCAGGACGCTGGGTGGGGAGAGACCCTTGGAGGGGCTCACAGATTTGCACCCCACTTGTGCCAATCAGCCCAGTCAAGCCCCCCCCCAGGCACCCCATCCTTCCAGCCAGGCTTTCCAGGAGCCCGTGAAACCGTTCTCTCCAGTTTGCTTCCCCTAAGGACAGAGGGAGGTAGGGGCCAAGCGCAGGAGTGGGACTCAGCACCCCCAGACCACCTTCGGCTGGTCCCAGTGCCTCAGTTTCCTAACATACAAAACGGGGGCAGGAGTATCTCTCCTGCAGACATGGACTAATGGAATGTGCATGTTCTCTGTAAAGTCAAATGTCTAATTATAACACTTAGTTTAGTAATTTAGTTACACTTCCCAATGTAATAAAATATTTATATGTGTTTAGTAATATTTCAATTTCCCACTCTCATTTCATAAAACAGTTTTCATTCTCTGTCCCTACTCTCTCTGACATCTCTAAAGCACTTTTCACTCCTCTAACTCAGCTTTCCAGGGCATCCCATCCTCACTGGCATTAGGGTTGCTTGGGGTAGATACACCTTGTGACTCCACACCTGACACTGTCGCTGGAAGCTCACTCTTTGCAACCCTTACAGTATAACCACTTCTGTGTTGATGCCCTTCTCCCACAGATGTTTAAAATGATTGTTCATGACAGCTTAGCATTGTGCGAGCACAGCCCCATAAAACAGCTTTGTGTGTGCGCATGCAGGGGTGTGTTAAATCACTTGCACCGAGTGACCTCTGCCAAAGTCCACGCTAGCACTGGGTGTGGTTAGCACAGGAGTCTGTGCCTTCCGCATGCGGTATTTTGTCATCATAAAGTAAAACAATTGAAGCACTGTCCTATAATACAAAATTGTACACGGGCTCAATTAAAAGATGATTCCTTCTTTGAGAAATAAGTTCGGGAAAAAAATAGGCTTTTGTTCAGGCATATATAGTATATTACTAGAATCCCTGTCTCTACCCACAACCTCGTACAGGCCTATGGATACACTAAGTCTATACCTGTCACTTGGACCAAATAGTCTTCTCCTTGGAACTCTTTGGCAGCTTCCAAATGCAGGAGAAAACAGGGATGGATTCCAGGCCTCTGCCGCTGCCCATCCCGCCCCTGTCCATCCCTCCTTCCACTGAGGAAGTACAGGAGTGCACTGGGACCCTCAGTTATTTCCCGAGGAAGAGTCCTGCCGGGTTTCTCTGAGCAGAGATGCTGGGAACCGAGGGGCCCCTGGCCACACTGCTTCCACAGGAGAGAATCCCCGGTGTGTAGGAGGGGCTGCTTGGCGATGGGCCGGCCACACCTCAGAGTGATGGAAGTACAGCGACAGGCCGGCAGGAAGGCCCTGCCTAGTGTGGCCTGGTCTTACCCTGCGGAGCGTGTGGAGAGGAGCAAAGACTGGGGAAGGAGACAAGGAGAATGAGCTCAGATAATGGAAGGAAATGTGGTCTCCGCCATCCTTTCCAAATACATCTGTCCTGCGTCATTTCCTGTCACCAGGAGGGTTTGAGAGAAGTCTGGGCTGTGCCCTTGGTGGGCTCTTGAAGAGCCTCAAGCACACTGCAGCCTACGGGCAGCTTTCAGCAGCACTGGGATGAAGGCAAACTCTGCTTTCCTTTGCTCATTCTTTAAAGAGTCCCCATACTCCTAGACTACCCAAACACCTGATGCCCTCATGCCAGGTCCCCATTATTCCAAGCTCTACACCACACTTGTTTCTATAGCCAGGTTTAGATTTCCCAGGTTCAAATGCCCCATGTTCAAACTTATCCCAAGGAGCATTACGGGCTGAGCAGCAAAGCAACGAGTGATCAGTATAAACTAGACCCTGAGAATTCCAATTTATCTTAACAAATGTTTGTGAAGTCTACTACACAGTTCTAAATCTAAAATTCTGTAAGTTGTTTTACAGATTTCGATGAATTTTTACTTCCAACATCTTTCTTGGCATTCATTAAACTGAACCATTAAATTCAGAGACTCAAACCAGGGAAAGTCTCATTGAGGGATGGGTGAGAGCTATAAGCCCATGCGGTTGGAATGAGGAAACCATTCATTGTAAAGTGATAAGCGCCTTGAAGGGGTAGAATATCCCTCTAGAATATCCCTCCATGATAGGGAAGAAAAATTTTTATTATTTCTGTTTTTCTTAAACACATTCAAGTGACAAAGAGATTGTAAACCATACTCCCAAGGCATGCAGAGGTCAACAGACACTCCCCCATTCAAGTGTTCATTGCCAGTCAGCAGCCACGCCGTAATGTGTAATTCCTCTGCCCAACACCCGTGTGTCATTGTCCAAGGCTCAAAATATACCTAGGGCAGCCAGGACCCAAACTTCAAGAGACAGAAGACCTGTCAACATTACGCTGATGAAGAAGAAGAGGAGAGGAAGAGAGAGAAAGAGGGACCAACCCAGAAACCAGATTTTGAAGGGCTGGAAGTCCACTTTGAATGGCTCTGTGAGAAGGAAAGGATCCAAGAAAGAAGAGAACAGCGGTCTCTGTACAGGAGAGAAGATGCACGTGACTTGTGTCACTGCAGACTCAAGATTCCCAAGGCAATGAGCATCCTAGAAGGCTTGAGCTGCAGAAGAACATGAACCCAACTAGGTGGTATGCACAAAGCTTGTGAAGATGAAAGGAGATGCTGCATTCTGCAGAGGAAGAATGTGAGGCTTGGAGAATTTCACAGCTTTCCCACCAAGTCACCCAGCCAATAGAGTGGGTTATTCAATGGGGACTCCAGCTCAGACGTGACTGACAAGCCTGTGCTCTTTCTGCTCACGCTGGCTTGCACCTTTTCTCGGGCTTGTCAAGTTGCTTGCTAAGCAGTATCAGCCTCACCTGGGAGTTGGTCAGAAATGGAGACTCTCAGGCCCTACCCCAGACCTCCTGAATCAGGATCTGCATTTTAACAAGACCCCAGGTGATCTTATACATGTCAAAGTTGGGAGAAGAACAGCTCTCTGCCAGAATTAAAATCATCAGGGGAGGGAAGCGGCTGTGGCTCAATCAGTGGGGCTCCCGTTTACCATATGGGAGGCCCCGGGTTCGGTTCCCGGGGCCTCCTGGTGAAGGCAAGCCCACCCGCACAGCGTGGTTAGCTGACCCAGCGAGCACAAGCAGCAAGCGGGGGATAAATGAATAAATAAATAAAATCTTTAAAAAAAAAAAAATCATCAGGGGAGCTTTTCAAAAGAGTTCCTAAGACCTAGGTCCCACCACCACAGATTCTGATGTAGCCAGTTCCCAATGGGACCAAGGCCCTGGTATCTTTAAAAGCTCCCCCAGGGATTCTAATGTGCAGCCAGGTTTGAGAACCAATGGTCTAGTGACATTCAGCGAGACCACAAACCAGCGTCCCCTGGGACTTGTTAGAAAGGCAAATTATCAGTCCTACTGAATCTAGTCCAAAGGTCCTCAAACCCCAAGTGAATAAGAACCATGCCTGGTGCTTGTTTAAAATGCAGATTCCCTAGCAAACGCTTGAAACAATCTGTGTTGATACCAGTAAAACACGGTGAACCCATACAATGGACTGCCATATTGGTTTAAAAAAATAGGACTGGTTTGTGTATGTCATTAAGGAAGGATTTCCAAGATCTACAAGGTTAAGTTGGTGGGGGGCTGGGGAGATGCAAGATACCATGCTCCTATTCCCATGAAAATCAAAAGATATTCCTGCATATAAACATAGGATACTCAGAGAATTGCTTAGAAGCCACATTAGCTGCAGGTGAGGGAGACTAGAAACTGGGTTTGAAAAATAGATTAAACTTTTATTTACTCGGGCTTTTTTCACATACTTGGATTAGGATTCCTGGGTCCAAGCTCCCAAGATTCTGATTCAGTGGCTCTGGGATGGAGCCTTAGAACCCTCAGATTTTAATAAGGTATCACCCAAGTGATTCCAAACCATTGGTCTTGGGAACATACTTTGAGAAACACTGATCTCCTCTAACTTCCCAAAGAAGGAAGGTAACTTCCACCTGTAACCATAAAAGATGTCTCCAGACATTGCCAAATGTTCCCTGGGGGACGGCACTTCCCTGGTTGAGAGCCCCTGATCTAGAACAATGGTAAATCATGAACATTTAATGAATATTTATTGATTACTCTATACCAGGCATTGCTCAGAACACTTTTCAGCCTTACAGATATCATCATTATTAGTTTTACAGTTGAAGAAACTGAGGCACAGAGAGGTTAAGTTGCCCACGGTGACAGCGGGCATAAGCGACAAGGTTAACACTCAAGCAGGCTGGCTGCAGAACTGAGGATCAGCCAGGAGGGACACTGCCTCGGCCTGGGCAAATGTGAGCGAGTGCCTGCCTTCCCCTTTAATTCCAGGATCACCTAGGAGAAACCAGAGGATCCCAGATCCCTCGCTGGAGAAGCTGCACCCTGGGAGGAGCTGGCAACAGCTGGAATGAGCAAAGGGATGCACGTATTTGTGGGCCACGCCCCCTCAGGAGGTTTCATTCAGGGGGATGAGGCTTAGATAAGCCCTGTGACCTTCCTCTGCAGCAGGGCATGCAGAGAAAATGCAGGAGCTTTGGACTCCCTCAAATCTGGGTTCAAATCCACGTCTACCACTGCATGACCTTGTGGGGTTCTCCAACCTCTCAGGCTCCATCTTCTTTACCTGTAAGAGGAGAGAATGCCACCCACAGGGTCCTCCTGAGGAGTACACAGAAACGGGCAGGAGCCTGCAAACTGCATGGCACAGCCCGGCGGAGTCCCAAGTCGACGGTGACTCCGTAGTTATTAGGGACTGTCTCGGTTTGCCAGGCTGATGTGGCAGATGCACCACACCGTGGCTCTGAGGAAGGGAAGGAGGTAGGAAAAGGGAGGTAACTCAGCAATGGAGGAGGACCAAGGGAGAAATTACCATCAAGGAATTCTAACTGCAGTGCAGAATCACCCACCCAAGGCCTAGTGCTGGAAGATACCCAATGACAAAAGGCCCGCCCATCACCTGACCCCACACGCTCCACTGAGCCTTCCCCCTGGACAGTTCGGCAGGCATACAGAGCCAGTAAAAAGCTGTGGTTTTCCATTCCTTTTTTGCATAAAGGGGAAACAACTTTCCAGGCCTCTTTTGCCTCAAGTGGGGAGAAGGAACAAGCCCTGGGCCTTTATAAGACCATTCTCGGAACCACCTTAGCACGACTTGCGCGCTCGGATGAGCATGCCTGCTCCCCTGTCTTGAGTGTGTACTTTTGCTTTACATTAAATTCTAGTCCTTGAATTCTTTCTTGCCACTGTGTCCAGAACCGTCCTCCCCTAGCTTGAGGTCTTTCTCCATGACCTCCCAGGGCCTCACCGGCTTCGGGTTGGCTTTAGCTTTGTGGTGCTGACGCCACAATCTCTGGAGTTCCTTGGCCTGTATCTCCCGGCCCTTCAGAGGGCGGTGTCCTCTCCTTTCTCTTCTGGTTCCCGCTCATTTCCTCCCTGTGGCTTTCTCTCACTCTGGCTTCTGGTTTCTTCTTCCTTATAAGGCCTGCCCGGATCTGGATTAAGGCCCACCTCAGTTCAGTTCACCATGCCTTAAAAATACCATCTTCAAAAGGTCCTATGTTCATACCCACAGGAATGGGATTTAGAACGTGTCAAAATGGGGCACAGAATTCAACCTGCCACAGAGACTGTGAATGACGTGTGCTCAAGGAAGTACAACGCTGAGGCCAAGAAATCAGAATTCTGCTTACTCTGTCCAAGTCATCTCACCTGGGAGACGCCCATCCTCACCACAAACACAAAGGACTAGGTCTGATTAGCCCATTTCATAAATGAGACAAGTGAAGTGCAGCGAGGGAAAGCAGTTCGCCAAGAGTCCTAACTACTGTGGGGTGCAGCCAAGACCAGCAGCCAGGGTGTCCACATGCCTCCTTCTAGAATTTTCTCTCCACTCCCCAACACCCAAAGCCCTCACAAAGTAAACCTGACTCTCTCCAGAGCTCAGTTCCAACACCTGCGAAGCCCCCCTCTGAACTCCCCAGGAGGCCACATCCCTTCATGCACCAGGAGCGTCTCTTCTGGAGAATTTATCATTGTGGTACTTCTACATTTATTTTTGTGATTCCTTGAATAATGGCATCTTCCCCCACTGGGCTTATAAGCTCCCTGTAGTCAAAGAACAGTCCTGCTTGGGGTCACCATTAGCCTCCCTGGTGCCTAGCGCAGAGTGGCAGGTAGGTGCTAAATAAAATCTATTTGTAGAATGCACAATCAACTGCAGAGACCGGGCTCTCAGGGCCAAGACAGTGTTTCTCAAACGCTGGGTTCAACCAGGATGAACTAGATTCTTTCTCCTTTCCCACATTCCCCAGGAAAGCCTGCTCGCCTCAGTCTGGAGGACCAGTGGGCTAACCTGGTGCCCTCCCAACAGGCTCTGCTTCCCCTCAACTGACCAAGAAGCCAAAGCATCTTCCCCCAGAATAAAGGTCCAGGGCAAGACCACCTCCACACTTCCAGAAGCATTTCACCCCTTTAGACATCACTGCCTGGCTCCTTATTTTATTCATGACCAGGCAGCCTGAAGCTTTAGCAGCTTCATATTTAGAGAGAAAAATATATTTGAGGTATTTTTAACTGAGCACAGCCAGGCCTCCCTGTAACCAACCCCTCCCCCCCCAAAGCCCCCCATCTGTGCTCCACACAGAATCTCTGGCCCCAGAGAAAAGCTCCATCCATTGGAGGCGGAAGCAGTTCAAGCTATAAATCCTCATCTGGGGCTGGTAATCCGCATGGAGAGGAATGACAAATGCTCTATTTAGCCCGATTTCCAAGGAAATTAGAATTACAAATTGGAGCTATCACTAAAGCCTGCTTCAGCATAACCTTTGGAAATAAAGGTGGGCGGGGGGCAGGGGAGGACCGCCCTGTTTCCTTTGTCAGGTTCACTTTTGTAGAAAGCCCCCTACCTTGGAAATCACCCCCTCCCCAGCCCCGCCCCCACCCCCCCCCCACCAATTAGAGCCTTGGCCCTGGGTGGCCCTGGGATATACCTTCTGTATTGTTCACGGCCAGAGCCCCCCAGACCAGGTAAGCAATCATTTCCACTGGGAGTTCAGAAAATTGCTTCTTTAATTGGGTAGATTCTAGAGCAACGAATAATTTAATTGAAAAGCAGCATTGAGAAGGATTTGAAAAGGGGCCAGAACAGAGATACCGACAGGGCAGACTGATAATAACAGGGGGTCTTGGTTTTCAAAGGCGTTTACGGAAAGTGGCTTGGTCTACACTCCACTACTATCACCAGCACCCCTCCCTCCCCCCGCTACACATACCTACACAAAGACGCCAGACACACTGCCCTGACTGGAAATGCTGGTTTTGAACCACCTCTGGGGAGATGGTTTTGGTTTTAGTTTATTCAGTTTCTCGATTCTGCAGCAAGTAGTAGGATACAGGGGGAATGGTCTGGGGTGGGTACCAGGAGTCCTGGGTTCAAATCCTACTCCTGCTTCTGCTATATGATCTGGTGCATTCGCCCAGCCCCTGAGACTCATTTTCCCCATTTATTTATTCCTTCACTTAACACCTACTTTAAGTATAAGACAATGTTCTTAGAGCTTTATACATTCAAGTAATTTAATCCTCACGCTAAGCCTGTGAGACAAGCTCAACTTTGGCTCCTTTCTTCAGATCAGATACTCAAAGCACAGAAAGGTTAAGTAACCTGCCCAAGGAGACACAGCTGGTAAGTGACGAAGCTCAGACTTGAATCCAGTCAGCCTATCTCCAGAGTCCACACTCTGGCTTTAAAACAGAGATGACTCTATCAATTCATCCCAACTTCTCAGAGGGACTGTAAGGGAACGTCAGTGTGGGGACTGACTCCCATCCCCCACAAAAGGCATGTTTGTCCCAACCCCTGGTCCCTGGGTGTGAACCCATCTGTAAATAGGACCTTTGAGGATGGCATTCATTAAGGTGAGCCCAAACCGAGCAAGGGCGGGCCTTAATTCAATACGGCTGACGTCCTTTGCTTATGAGCAAAGGGAATTGGACACGGAAAGAGGGACAAGAGATGCCACAGGGAGGAGCCGGAAGCAGGAAGCAGGAAGCCAACAGAACCCGGAAGAGAAAGAAGGCATGGCCATGTGCATTGCCACGTGACGGAAAAGCCAAAGAACCTCAAAGGCTGCCTGCCAGCCAGAAGAGACTGACCCTGGGAGGAAGCGAGCCTTCTAGCCTGAAACCCGTGAGGCAGCAAATGCCTGTTGTTAGGTCCCATTGCACATGAAACTAGAACAGGGGGCCAGCACTAAACCAGCGTTTCTCCACTTGGCTGAGCCTGGGCCCTTTACAGAGTTGTCTGACCTGCACCCCCAGCCACCGTAAGCACTGCCCAGCATTAAGCTCTGTCTCCACCCTTGGTATGAAAACCCCGGGAATTACAAGGATATGTTTTCATGCTATAACCTGCCTCTTGTGCCCACGCCCCAAGTCACTATTTCCCTCTCAGTGCAGGAAAAACACCAGATGACCTTCTGGTCCGTGTTTCTCTATAACACCCATCTCGACATCGATCTGCCAACCTTAAGCTCCTGTCAAGATAATGCTTGATCGGTGCCCGATCAAGCTGACTTGGGAAGTCCTGGGTAAACAGCTTGGCCCACGGCATCCGGCTTCACATGAGCTCTGCCTGAAAGCAGCCTACTCTGAAGCTGACAGCAGCCCCTTGGAGCAAAGCAACTGAGGGACGAGCTTGGGAGACATGCCGCTGGCACGCTGCATGTCCTCAGAGAAGCCCCCTCCCCTCTCAGAGCCCAGGCTCTTCAGCCCGTAGACGGAGAGGTGGGGGCCCAATTGCAATGGCCTGTTCAGCTCCAAAATTCCACAGCCCTACGATATCACCCAGGTGAAGTGAGGGGACAAGCCTGCATCTGCATGTCAGCAGAAAGGTGCAGACAACACGTACTACCGGCACTCAACCAGCCCACGGGTAACTCCAGGTAATTTCCAGGGGATTTATGGCAACTCTGAAAGCTATTTTGTGAGGGAAGCAATGTATATTCATTACTGACAGTACAGGAGGCAAGTTCTCTATCTCCATGCCCATAAATCTTTCCAGGTGTCAGGAGGACAAAACTACCAGTGGCTTGTTACAAGCAGGCTGCTTCCCAAACAGGAATCAGGATTTATAGAAAGCTGTAAAAAACGGAGGTAAATTTAAAGCTACAGGGATGTGAGGGGTGTGTGAGAGTGTGAATGCAAGTGTGTGCATGTGTGTGTGTGTGTGTGTGTGTGGCCAGTGCAGAGGGCCCTCAAGAAATCAGTGTGAAAGTCGGCGAGGAATGGCCAACAATGAACGCGACTTCCTCAGCCCGGGTCAGCACACACATCCCGAGACCCTTCTGCAGCAGATACCGAGTGGAGGGCAGTGGAGGGGAGTCGGGGGACCCTGGCCCTGAGCCAGCTCCTTCGCGTGGCACTCACTCTGCCGCATGACTCTGACTGGATCTTAGAATCTTTCTGATGCTCCGATTACTTCGCCACAAAATGAGACCCCCAAACCTTAAATGTTTTGGGGATGTTGTGAGGATTTCAGACAATGAAGTAGGCAAGAAAATTATCTTTAAAAATTAGGGATAACATGGCCAGAAATAACTCTAATACAGAGCAGAACAGGCAGGCAAGAGTCATAATAAAGGTACCCAATACAAGATGCTAAAAGTTTCCAGGAGAGGGAGGCAGGGAAGACACTCAGGAAGGGGGTTGGGGGGAATACCACGGGGTGGAGGAAGGAGAGGCACACGGGGTGCCTGGAAGTGGAAAGAACCATCTGGAGCTTGAGGACCCTTTGGGGAGAGGAGCTAGGGATGAGATAGGCTAGGCCAGACTGTGGCTTTTCATTTTAAACCTGCCTGTACGATGTGGGTTTTGAATTCAATGTATGCATTCCTTTATACAAATAAAAATGCACACATTTTTAAAGGATGGAAAAGGAAGTTAACACTTAGCAAACATACTTCCCACCAGGTACTGCTCTTAGCCACTTATAAATATCTCATCTGTCATCCCAATAACATTTTATTTTTCATTTAACTGCACCTGGTCCGTGGGGGTTTTGAGGATTAAAAGAGTTAAAACATGTAGAGTCTGGAAAAGAGCCTGGAGGAATGGGCATGCTCCATAATGACCATCACTGTTGTCATAATTATTTGACAAGCACGTGGGCCTTTTCCTGAGAGCTACTCTGCCCCCTACCTTGCAGCAGCTGCCGTGCTCTTTCATGATCCGTCTTATTTTCCCTGAGGCCGCAGGTTGGGAAAGGGAGGCCAACAGTGAGCACCTGATCCAAGCAAAACTGATGATGAGCCCCTACCCTGAGAACCAAAGAATCAGTCCCTCTCCAGGGACGGAGAGAGATAAAGCTCAAGTACTGTAGGTGACCTAGTTTCCCAGCACACAGGGAAAGTCTGCAGAGTGAAGCAGAGGCGAGAGCAACTGTTCCAGGCAGTCCCCCGGCCCGTGGTTCCGAGCCGCACCCCTGGACCAGTTCTGCTCTTGACCTCCTGTGGAGTCCACGAGCCCACAAGCTCCCTTGGACTCCTCCGCTCGCTTGAGCTGGGCTTCTGTCACTGGCCCTCAAGGGGGTCAAGAGAATTCCAAGCCCACACCTCGCAGGTGTCTCCCAGGGCTTCGGAGAACAGTTGGCTGAGCCCTAAGAAAGGTGCAAAAAGGAGGAAGGTATGTATCTGGGGATTCTGCATTCTGCCTGCTTCTATTTTATAGCTTAGGAGGAACTCAGCAAAGCAATCTCTGGTCACAGCCAGAAAACTATTCTTTGCATTTCCATCTTTCCCACCCACGATCTGTGCCATTTGGATTTCATGGTCTAAAAATAGTTCCCAAACTTCCAAGTATGTTGGCATGGGCTGGTGGACTCAAATTTTTAATCCTTTTGCAAATGTTTTTACACAGCTCTCTCCCCTCCTCCCGCCCCCCAACTCTATTTCTTGCTGAATCACTTCCATCACTCAGTTTGGCACTTACTGTGAGCAGGAACAAAATCATCTTAAGCACAAGCATCAGCCCTGGCCCTGAAGGCTCCTGAGGCTCCCGAGTGTGAGGGAAAGAGGGGCCAGCACTGCGGGGAGAGATGTGTGTTGCCAAGGGTGCAGCAGGGAGAGCGCGGGCTTTGGTACTGGGCCTTCCTGGCTGGTGTCTGGTTGCCGAGCCCTGATACTGGACCTCTCTGAGCAGGTAGAGGGGCTACAACAAGTCTAGCTCAGCAGAGGCGCGATGGGTTACAGCTCCATATGCAGTTCCCAGCACAAGGCAGGAGCGGACTAAATGGCATCCATGATGAACTTCAGCTCCCATCTTGGAATGACTGAGGGTCACATGTATTCTTTCCTCTCCCGTCCCTTCCCCACCCAGCAACAAAGTCATTCTTACCAAAGAAAAATCTGATCACACCACTTCCTGCTGTAAATCCCAGTGGACCTTAGAACCTAAGGAAAATGCTGATGATCTACTCAGCCACATCCAGTCCCCACCCTCAGCTCACTCCAGCCTCCCCACTGCCTCGAAGTAGGACACTCCCACTCTGCCCCATGGGGCACTGCCTTCCTTCCTCTCCCTCCCCACCATCCTCTCCCTCCCCCCATGTTGGGGGCAGCTACTGTGTTGACAGCCGGGGTCCCAGGAGCCTTGATGGATCGTCATCACAGTAAGACCAGTCACTCACGGCTCTCCCATGATGCCCAGGGCCCTTCTGCCTGCTTCATCTCTCTCAACCCCTGGCTTCCTCACCACCACCTTGTGAGGTGGGTGCTGTGAATGCACCCATTTTACAGATGAGAAGGAGATGGATGCAGGGAAGTGCAGAAATGCCCGAGGGCCCACAGCTGGGATTCAAGGCCCCACAGCCTCGCCCCAGACTCCTGCTCCACTCACCTTTCCACTCTGAAGTGGAAGCCTTGTTTTCATCAAGCCCCTCCCCACACCCCGGTTAAGCCCGAGGGCCCGGCTCCCGGGACAGTGGGCTCCTCAGCCTAGGGAGGGTTGGGGGTCTTGTAAGCAGTGCACTGCATCTGCCGTCTCTGATGTCAGCATTTCCTGGAGCTATTTTTTTTCCAGATGGAAGCAAAAAGGTCCCCAGCTTAATCTATTTCATGCAGTGACTCTAATTAATGTTCCAAACCCTGGGGTTTGGGGATTTAGGATTGTGTGTGTGTACGTGTGTACACATGTGAGCACACGTATGGCTTGTGTGGGTAACTTTTATTTCCCCCAACTTTTGAAATGACATATGTGGATAGTTTACCTGAGCCAAACCGTTTCAACTCAAAAAGCAGTTTGGGCTTCCTTGAAGTCGTAAATCACCACTTTAAACTGCCCTCTAACCCCTCAAGGATGCTAAATCCTTCAGCCTCCTGCATGCGTGTTTTGCTTTGGCTCATCACTGACCGTAAACGCAGGGAATGGGGGCCTGAAGTAGCAACCCCGGGGACACGGCCTTTAGAGCAAGAAGTCACCCGAGGCGGGTGGTTCTCGACCGGGGGTGCTGCTTCCCCCATCAGAGCCTTTGCAAAGCCGGTGGGGGGGGCACGTTGGTTTCTCACAGCTGGCAGCTCTCCTGGCATCTTGAGGGCAGGGCCAAGGATGCTGAGCATCCTGCAAAGGCTGTGACACTTCTGCCCCGGGAGCAACAGTCCCATCCATTAGCTCTAACGCGTCACCACGGCAAAACCCTGAAGAGTATCCAGTCACCTCATTTTTGCAGGGAGGAAAGAAAGGCACAGAGAGATGGAGTTTCTTGTCCAAAGTCACACAGCAATTTCACAGTTAAGAAAGGTCTTACTCCTCCAGCGACATCTATTTCATCCTCTCACCACCACCCACTTATTCCACCAGGACCACTAGCCCAATGGGACTGATCATGCCTTTCCCACTTACTGCATTTTCTCACTCCCAAGGCTTTGTCAAAGTTTCTCCCTCTGCCTTCAGCCCTAACCTTGACCCTGGCACCATTTCATTCTTCCATATCTGGATCAAAGGCTGCCTCCTCCAGGAAGCCTTCCAGAGCTGTGTCTCAGAACTAAACCACTGCAGTCTGCCAGTATTTTGACCACCAGCCTGTATTACAACCTACCTTTGTATGAGAGTTATCACCAGTAATTCAACACCAGCTGCTTTACAGCCACGGTCCCATTCAAAGGTCATGGCAGCCGGGTGGGAAGGTCATATCATCCCATTTGACCCAAGGAGAAATTGAGGCCCCACAGCTGGCACAGTGACAGCAGGACCACGCTGCGGCCACCAGGCCACGTTGCTATGTAGACGTGTACACACACCTCCCGTCTGGGCAGTGAGGTCCTTGAAGGCCGTGTCACATCCATCCACACCTGCCTCCCATTAGAGCTTCCGTAACTGGGTGGATGGGCCCAGGACAAGAGCTCAGGTGCCCTGACTCTGGGCCCAGGGCACATTCATTCCAGAAGGCCGCCCATGGCCTTCCGCAACCTCCCCCAAGTCCACCGTGAGTCACAGGTAAGGGCCACAAAGTGAGCAGTCTCCCACCCCACCTCCAACAGCCAGCTACCGTTAGCTGGAGTAGCTGCAATGAGCCAAAATGAATCATCTCCGGGCCTTTCTTCCTGGCCCAGCAGGCCGCCCGGGAAATTGCAATGGACAAGGCCACCTGACTCGGGATGAGAAAGGTCAGAGTGGACAGTACTCTAAGCCTCTATCTGCAGAGGGCTGGGCCTGGGACTGACGGGAGCAGGAAAGGAGTCCGTGTCCATCATCGGCTCCAGCCTCTTGATCGGTCCTGGTCACCACTGTGTCCGCTGCCTCCCCAGAAGCCACTTCTCTACCTTTCTCCCAGTTAACAGAACCCCGTATTGGCTGGCTGGCCATGTGCCCCGCTCCCAGGGGTCAAGATGGGTCTAAGCCAATCATGGCAGTCCCAACAGCCTCCCCGGCCCAAGGGAGGGGGAAGGTCGAGCCAGCTTTGGTCAATGATATGTGCAGGAAAATCTACTGTCCCCTCCTGCCCTGCCCCAGGACATGGTGAGATGCTGGGTGTTGGCGAAACCATGCTCCCACTGGCATTGCTTAACGAAATGAGGGCAGTGGAAGGGGGAGCAGAGAAAGCCAGACTAGCCTTGGAACAAAATGACCCTGGTTCAGATCTCAACTCGGGTCCTCAGCCATTGTGTGACATGGCTGCAGGATTTCATCTGTGTGGGGCGGAGCTTCCACATGGACAGAGCAGGTCTGAGGTCCCCGGTCATGCACACCTGATAGTGTTGTCACAGGATCAAATGCAGCATGTTTTCAACAGTTAGTCTGCCAGGCTGGACAGAGAAAGCCCATAAAGAATACTCTAGTATTGTTATCATTTGAAAATTGAGGAATATCCCTCTCCCTCTCTCCTTCTCTCTCCCTCTCCCTCTCCCCGCCTGTCCCCCATCTCTGGAGGTCATGTGGTCTAGGCAAGTATTTTCCTCCTCATCTCTGTGTCCTTAAGAAACCTGGGTCAGGGAGCAAAACTCTGTTTTATAAACCTGTTTTTCTCTTTTCATTCAAATTGCTTCTACAAGCCATTGCAGTACTTCAGAACACACACATTCTAACAGAACTTCCTTAAGTTCAGGAGCATACCTTTAAGATAGAAATTACAATACTGACTTCAGCATTACTTTTATTCACTGACATCATTTTTATCTTAGCAGGGCTGGGAAAGAATGAGGACGGAACCACCATTTATCAGATGCCTGCCAGGAAGCCCCAGGCTTTGGACTTATTACAGCCACTTCATTTAACGTGCACAACAACCGTTTGGAGAACCACGCGCCATTTTACAGATGAGGGAGCAGGCTTAAGCTGGTTGAATGGTTTACTTTAGGTTACTCAGCAAGAAATATGGTGGACTCAGGATTCCAAGTCAGGTCTTACCTACAGCCATGTCTGCTTCTGTCCCTTGGACTGGCAATAGGTCCCTTCGGGACTGGCACTGTGTCCATCTGTCCAGCAAGACTTTCTGGTATGCCAAGCCTTGCTTTGGGCTCTGGACTGCAGGAAATCAATGCTTGCGTGTATGAACTGAACAGCTGGGCAACAACTCCTCAATCCTTTTAAATAACCCAATTCAAGGTTCACCCAATTCTATGTTTTATGAGCCTGCTTTCTCTTACAACAATTTAAGCACTTTTCCTTTACTGGGAGAATAAATCAAGCATCTGCGTTCTAAAAAGGTGACACAGGCCTGGCCAGGGTTACACATTGGGAAATGAAAAAAGAAATGGTCTTCAACTCTGTATACACTGATGGAATCCACTTCTCGTTGATGGAAAGCTTCCCTGACCCATTTAAACAGCGTGGGCAACTTTACTTGGGCCCCAAGCAGACTCAGTGTATGCAGATCTTAGAGTGAGCATCCCACCGCCCTGCATTTACTTAGCTACCTATTTGCTAATGAGCTCCTCAAGGGCATTCCCCTGTCATCTACGCCTGGCCAAGGCCTGGCTCCCACTTCTCCAGGTTCTGTCTACTGAACCTCCAGCCAGCCTGCCTTGAGTCTGATCCTCAGCTATTTAGGGGCTTGTGTAGCAAACCTAAAGGATAAAGATTTTTCCATGACATTTCCTTCCCAGCCAAATAAGGTACTGGAATCACAGCACAAAAGAAGAGTGCAAGAAGAAATCTCAGCACTTCCTTCAGTGTTTGAGCATCCCAAACGTGAGTATGAATTACTTCCACAGGAAACCAGGGCTGAGGCAAAGGGTGGAAGTCACGGCCCCACAGCTCACAACCAAGGTTCTGCCATTCTCTCAAGGAAAAAAAAAGATGTTTTTGTGAGAGCACTCGGGAGATCTATTTTCATCGTGTTTTGAAAATGCTAATGTTTCTCACATTATAAATTAGTAAGATTCTTCATTCTTTGAAAGTATCAGAAAAGCCATTCCTAGTCATAGTGTCAGCAGGACTGAAGTTCTTAATTCTTATTTAAAATAACTCTTCGTTTTATTTGGTGAGAATTACTAACACACGACCACACCATAATCTCAGCAAGGAGACTGCTCCTGATCCCAAGGAATTAGGCAACGGCCGGCCTTGAGGCCTTGACAAACCCAGCACATGGCAAGAACTCAGAAGGGTTAGTTCGTGTTAGAAACCAGGCACAGACTCACATATTTACAAAGATGCTTCATTCAGGTTTTTTGTTTTTTTTACCTGAATGGCTATTTAATGAGGGAAAAAACACTACAGCATGATCGTGACCCTTAGGCCACAAGACTTCCTGTACTTAAGAACCACTGAGAAAACACAGACCAGGGTGCTGTGCCAGCAGCAGCAGGTGCAGGCTGCTTTCTGAAAACACATGCTTCTTGCAGGCGCCTCGCATTTCTAAGGGCCTGCTCCAAGAGGTCAGGGCCCTTACCGAGTGACCGGGAGGTGGAGATAACTCTGGGCTGCTCTACACTACGTCCCCAGGCTCCCCACAAGGACGGAGCCTCAGCTGCCCCCCGTGGTAACCTGCTCACTAATGCATCTGCTGCAGTCTACCTTCTCCTTCCCACCTTCCCCACTTTCCCCAGATTTTCTTGGCATCACCTCCTAAACCACGCACACACTAAGAAGACACAGTATTACCACTCTGCCATGGGATCTGTTGAGCACATCACCCGTCAGCAACCGGTAAGGCAGGGATGAGGAAACTGAAGCCATTAGAAGCGAAATGACTTGTTGAAGATGACAGAGCAAATCGGCAGAAGACCTGGGGCGAGAACTTCATTTCCCTGACTGCGGGTGTCCCCTGTGTCCTGGCCACACCTCAGGAAAGCCATCGAGGGTGCCAACCCAACCTGGCACAGAGAAATGACCTTCTAAATGCCAGTAACTGTTATTAATACAAATAAGTCAGGCTTCCAGGCACTGAACAGATGGTGGTGCTGCCCCAGAGAGGGCATCTGAAACAACCCCAGTGGATAAAAACACGAGTTATCATAATATGATGGTTCTCTCTGCCCTGACTCAACATGGAACTCAAAGGCGATCAGAGACCATGTCGATAGAGGACTGGGTTGGTTTAGAGAAAATGGGATCCCAGAACAGAGAATTTCAGCAAAAAGAGACCCTCTCCTTGGCAAGAAGCCGACTAGCACCTTCATCATAAAACAAGAATCAAAAAGAAAACAAATCCCTGAGCAATAACCCATTTTGCCCTGGAAAAGAAATCCCAAACAAAACATCCCTAGCCCTTCTGAAATAAAGTGAAAAATCTATCCCATAAAGCAAAACTGCACTTTGGCTGGGGTTGGATTCTGCTCCTAAGAGGGCTGCAGACCCAAAGGAAACGCTGTTCCATTGTCCCCAGCTGCTGGAGGACCACGGGGGAAGGCAACGTGGGTGAACAGAAGTCCGCCCTGGAAGAACAGCTGGCTCAGGTCTTCCCCTTGCCGGAAGTGTGACCGTAGGCAACTTTCCAACTGCTGTGGGCCTGTTTCCCTTTCTCTACAGAGAGGACTCCCTTTCAGCTCTCACCTCTGATTTTTGTTATCTGCCAAGTGTGAGCCTCAGTGCTGAGCCCCAAATCCCATAAACTGCAGTTATGTAACGTCTGCTGATTTGTTCAATTAGATTTGCAGATTATTAAGCCTGCTGGCTTCATTTTCTTGACTGGCATCACCAGGTGGAGAAGCATACCGTAGCTGTTACCTGTGCTATCAGACAAAGTGAAAGCTGGGATTTTAGGAAAGGGAGAAGTAGGGAGATAAATAGCTTGATAACACTAAGCAATTTTCCATTAGAGCAGATAGCTTGGACCAGACAAGCATTTTCCCCTAGCTCAGTATTTTCAAGTCTTGTAGGATAAGATTTCATCCCCTACCCCCAAGAAGAGATCAGTAAGGGTGGAAACTGACTCAAATTGCTGTGAACTGAAGAACAGAAGGGGCCAATGGCAGAGAAGCTCTACGTGAAGGCTCCTTGCTGTGCAGGGGTGGCACTGGCTTAGGAAAACCAAATTTGGGTTTTATGTCAGGGAACTGACATAACAGCTATCATTACTAAAACATACATATAAAGCAGGTTTCCCTGAGATTGAACAGAGGGTACTGCCCTAGAGGTGACAGTATAAACTATGAAATGACATAAAAATGCTGGTTATTGATATGTTGGTTCTATATGCCCGCACTCAACTCTCGTACCGAGTCCAGACGATTCTGCATGGCTTTTGGTGGAGGTGGGGGTGATGAGTAAGAAAAGGGAATCCCAGCCCTGAGGTCCTCAGCAGGGAGAGAAGACACTCCAGAGGAAGCCACCTGCAGCCCACGTCTAGCTGTGTAGGTGCCTAGCTGTGTAGGTGCGTGAGAGTTTACTTCACCATTCATTTGTAAACTACTTGCAGAAGTCTGACTCCCAGTAGGGAAAGCACTGGGCTCAATTCCCTCAATAGACTGGGACAGGCTTGGCCCTTCACGGGGACGCAGCAGGGGACCTCGAAATGAACAGGCTGAGCACGCTAAGCTGCACCTTTCTACTCTACCTCTGTCCTTATCTGGACAGAGCCCAAGGCTGGGAGGACCCTTGTGACCTGGTCTATAGAGAATCCATGAATCCAAGAAGCCCAGCTCAGCTCTGCCAGCGGGTCTCAGGCTGGCCGCACGCTGGCATCCCTGAGGACCCATGCCCGGCTCGGGGGCCGCGGACTGATGCTAGCAGTTTGTGGGGTGGGGTCTGTCCTCAGTTTTCATACGCGTGCTTTCTCTCTTGGTGCGACTTTAATCTTCTTTCTAAAAGTTGTATTTAACTTCTTCTTTAAAGAAAAAAAGTCCAAAAGTTGAAAGATCTATGCAATACAAATTCATACATGCTTCACCTAGATTTACCAATTGTTCACATTTTTGCCACATTCGCTTCTCCCTGTGGGGGCCTGCCTCTGTGAGGACACACACACGAACACACACTTATTTGAAAGTAAGCTGCAGACCCCATGATACTTCACCCGAAACACGGCACCATGTGGCTCTTAGGAAAAGAGGGAGGCCATTCACCCACCTAACCACAACACCATGATCACCCAAAAGAACCTGAACTTCAGGACAATAATGTCTGATGCAGAGCCCATGTTCAATTTTCTTAATTATACCAATACTATTCTCTATTTATTTATCTTTCCAATCCAAGGCCAATCAAGGATCGTGCACTGCATTTGGTGGTGATGCCTCCTTAGACTCCTTTCATCTGAAACAATTCTCTCACCTTTCTTTTTCCTGCACAATAGGGACCCTCTGGCAGAGGAGGTCCCAGAATCTGAATGTGCCTGTTGGCGTGTGTGTGTGTGTGTGTGTGTGTGTGTGGTTAGATTCAGGCCTTTTTAGGCACGGCTGGGGGGATGCTGGACATCAGGAGAGGGTGTGGTCCACTTGGCTCAAGACACACACGTTTGATGACTTAGCTCTGGTGAAATCGGCCAGTTCTCTCTCTCAAGGTACTTTGCCACCTCTGTAATTAATAAACGGTCTTCAGGAGGATACTCAGTATATCCTATTCAAAACACAACTTCCACCCAACGGTTTTAGAGTCTACTGATGATTCTTGCCTAACTCAAGTCTAACTTGATCGCAAAATCTTTTTTTCCCCCAAAGTCCCCAAGGTGCTTTTAAAGTGCAACTGGAGTTGAGAGACTCTGGGATAAGTGATCCCAGGCAGATACAACCCAGTGTGGTGGTGGGGGGTAACTGTCTGGGAGAAGCTTCCAATTATTTCATATTTCGAATGTTCTTAACTCGAATCAAAATCTCATCTCCTTCTGTTCTAGTCTCAGAAGAGGAGAAAGACATGATTTTCAAAGATTTCCTCTCATCCTAGAGCTGTTTACTGAAGGCAGCTGTGCCACCCTCTTGCAAAGTATGATTTAAAACACCTGTCCGGAAAATCACCAATTCCAGGAAGCCTTCTGACATCCCTCTATCATGGAAAGGAACGTACCACCCTCACTTGTATCTGTGTCACAAATATGCATCATGGAGCATCTCCTTAAATAGAAAGAGGGCTTCTGGAAGCTATGGAAAAGCCATCCCAGTATCTGCAGAGCCTGGCCAGGGCCGAGCACATAGTAGCTGCTCCATAAATTTTTTTTAAAAATTGATTTCAGCCCCCTCGGTCTCTGAACAACTGCATATTAGGTCCCATCACATCCCAGAGACAACTCCTCTTTGCTTCAATATCGTCCTTAGCACCCACCCCCTTAACACCTGTCGCTTTGCATTTTAATTGCCTCTTCCCATGCCTGTTTTCCAGCTCGACTGTGAGCACCCTGATGGCCACCGTGCTCCCTGACATGGTCCCTGAACCCCGTACAAGGCCAGACACGGAGGAGGCGCACGCTGAATGCTTGCAGAGTGCGTGGCCAGCAGTGAAGGTGTCAGCCAGCTCGCCCCGACTGCCGCCTAAACCTCTGACCCAGGCCGCGTTACTCACAGTGGGGTCCTCACAGCAGCACCAGCATCCTCCAGCAGCTCCTGAGAAATACAGAGGCTCAGGCCTCAGCCCCGACCTCCTGGATCTAAATCTGCGGGTTAACAGGATGCCCAGGAACTTGCATGCACATCAGTTTGAGAAGCCTCGGGGTCTGACAACCAGCAGCACTGGGTCCCCCGAAACCTTGTCCGAAATGCAGCCACCCCAAAGGCCTCCCCCAGGGAGGCAGCACTTCACTTGTTCTCCTACCCTTCTCCCTGCACCCCCTTCCACTGAAGACAACCACCGACACGGTGAGGAGTGCACCCCCAGGGGGCGGGAAACACTGTGGGATCCCAGCTCTGCCAAGCAAGTGGCCATGAGAGCCCGGACACATCCGAACTTCTCAGATGCTCTCATTCATGGGAAAAGAGGGGCGCCAGGTGCCCACCCCCACCCCCAGCACTGACAGCAACCTGGCGAGAGCCTGTTTCCTGGACAGTGAAACACTGGCACCTAATGCCCCCCACCCCTCAACCCCACCAGCAAACGGCCTCACTAATGCCTGGGCTTGTTGCTTTCAACCCCTTACTTGGTTTCTTTATTCTACTCGAGTAGTTTGAAAATACCATAAAGCAGAGAGCTAGGAGGAAAGCAGGGAGTTGAAACAATAAAGAGAAAGATAAAAGGAGATTATTAGAAAGAGGGATGGGCATGGATTTTTACGATGAGTAAACCAATGCAGATTAAATATGATCAGGAGGGGAAGCAAAAGGGAGGAAGGGGGCAATATTTAGAGTGCCTACAAGGTCATGTCTAGGTGTGTTTACACATGGCCTTAGTTACATCTCACAACCCTGTGAGGGAGGCATTTTTATCCCCATACTAGAGCTAAAGGAACTGAGATTCAGGAAAGTTGAGCAAACAGTCCCAGATCACCCAACTGAAGGTGGCAGAGTTGGAGTCAACCCAGCTCTGTCTGACTTCAAAGACCATGCCCTTACCATTGAATAAAGAATGACAACTTCTCAGAATCCTTGGTTCTCAATAATGAGAAGGAAACTGACAAAAATGGGGGAGGAAAGGCAAAGGGAGCTATGAGTGGGGTGAAAAGAGATGGGGACGGGCTAAGAATGGTTAAGACCAACATGAGTGGGAGATGAGAGGGAGAGGCACAGGGGCAGACAAGAAGGAGAATGGTAAAATGAATGGATAGATGGATGGAGAAAGAAAGAGGGAGAAAGGGGAGGAAAGGAAAGAAGAAAGAGGGAGGGAGGAAAGGAGGAAGGGAGGGAAGGAGGGGGGAAGGGAAAAGTCAGGGAAATGCATTAACTGAATAAGCTGAAGCCAGCACTGTCCAGAAAAACTTGCCCCTTCAGTAATAAATCACAGGTTGTAGGACAGGCTGGGATGCTATCCAAGGGACTCTTTCTATTCTGGCAGGTAGACCAAACCCTGAGATTTCTAATATTAATGATGTTTTTGTTAGAGTAAATGTCCTACAAGGCAGAACTGTTTTGTTTTGTTTACTGCTATATCCCTAATGTCTAGAAAAATACCTGGCACAGAGAAAGCACACAAGAAATACCTGTTCACTGAATGAATGACATGAAGTACTCCACAAGTACTCACCTTTCATTGAGCATTCCTTCCACTCAAGGTGCTCTTAGCTACACAAGAGCCAATAATTGTGTGATTTCATTTTTCAGTTGAAGAAACTGAAGCTCAGATATTCAGGGCCTTGCCCAAGACCACACCAGCCGTAGGAGGCAAAGCAAGTTGAAGAACCCAAATTTCTCTCACTCCAAAGCTGTGTCTCTCCTCCACCATAAGGACTGTAGACACTCTAGTCAACGTGCTAACTCCACCAGCCAGGCCCCGACTCCCCTTTACGTTCCAGAGCAGCTGCGAGTCCTGGTCTCTCACCACCCAGTCTTGCCTGGCAGATGTCTCTGGAGCCATCCCACCTCAAGAATGCCATAACTGGTATTTTTCATGATCATTTCCCCTTGGTTTGTCAACAGGGGAGCGTTTGCTCACACCCAGCTGGCCCTGGAGATATGGTCGGGGCAGTCAGATGCTTGTGCAGTGCCAACATAGCAATAATGCTAACATGAAGCTAGCATGTCCCCCATAAAAAGGCAAGGAAGGGGAGTCCCTGGAGAGCCTATGACAGCCACAGTGTCAGGTGGGTGACTTTTAAGGAGACCTTCATTCAGACTACATTAATGATTACTGAGTGCTATTTGTTGGACTAATTGCATTTGTATATGTTATTTCCTTTAAGCCTCAAAACCCACCTGCGACAGGGCTGTGTTATTATCCCCAACTTACAGTTAAGTGGCTCATGCAAAGTCACAAAGACTTAAGGCAGAGTCCACGAGTGAACTCCAAGTCCAGCATGCTTTCCAGAAATGCCAAACCCCTTTTCAGCCATGAAGCTAAAGAAGCAGAGAAGTGATCAGCTTCACTGAGGTTAAAGATGGTTCCCCACTTGTTTCCCCTCCTTATAGTCGATTTTAGGATGTCCAAGAGCTTTCCCACTAACATTTGGTAATGCTGACGGGGGCTACTTGCTGCTGCTGTTGTTGGTATGATAAGAGAACAGCCGTCTATAGCAAGGTCTTGGTTAACCAGAATCCTGACGGAATGCTTCCATTCCTGCATTCAGCAGATGCCACACAGCCCATGGAGACTGAGAAGTCCAAAGAATAAAGACATAGCCCCTGCCCTCAAGTAGCTTACCGCTCAGTGGGGGGACACAAGCCAACAGATAAAACAAGGCAACACGCAAAATGGACAAAGGTGAAGGTGAGTACCCAGGAGAAATTAGGCGATAGGTGGTTAAGGGAGAAAGGTGAACGTGGGAGTCTTTGATTTCCACATTTGCTGTACTCTACCTTTAGAATAGAGAAAGAAAACTCTCATTTCATGGGTCTGGTTCATTTAAACAAAATGCAAGCACTAGACTGTGAGCCCATGGCCAGCCCAATCTCCTCGTCCCCTTATGCCATTAGGCACAGCTCAGAACAGGATAACGGATGCTCCGAACCACGAATTTCAATGCCTTGCGAAATCCTGAATCATCAATGAAAGGTTCAATTATGTTCCCTTGACTGGGCTTCCTCCTAAGGCTGGCAGAAGGATGTGTGATGCTCGAGCGGATGAGGTACGCTTTAATAGCAGGAGCTCAAACCCAACCCAGCCCAATTCATCAGAACCCACAGTCCCACCACCACTCAATCTCTTCCCACACTTCTCACGGGCGCTGCTCTGATTTCAAACTCCATTACCAGCCATTTGCCAGCTGCGAACTAGGAAAGGGGAGGCAGTGGCATTACTAAGAGCCCTGAACTACCAACGGGGGTAGGGTACCAAGTGGTGTCTCGTGAAACGCTCAAGTCCTGCCATCATTGGCAGAGGGCCAGAATCGGAATCCTGCATTCAAATATTACTCCAGAATGCATGAGCTCTATGCTGCTGGGCAAGTCATGTTATCTCTTGAAGTTTCCATGCCCTCATCTATGAAACAGAGATGATAATTCCTACCTCATAGGATCATGGGAAAGAGTAAATGATTTAAATACATTTGCATGTATGGAAGTAACTAACTAGGTATCTGACTCTTCCTTCTTCCAATTTTCCTAGATCGTTTCTGGGAAAATGAGGCCACAGGTCCTGGCACTCTTAAACTTGCTTCCTGGTGATGGAATAATTCTAGAGAAGGATAGAGAGCCTCTAGAGAGGCTCTGTCAATAACAGTCCTTAGCTATCTCGTCCCCAAACTGTACAAGGCAAAGCTGCTGGTATTAGCCTAGAAACATGGAAGTAGAGAAAGGGAGCCAAAAAGATCCAAAGGGACCCCAGGTCCTGAAGTCAGTCAATACGTACTGAACACCATTCACGTGCAAAAGGAAATCTGAGTCATGTATGTGTGCACTCAATTTGTTGTGCCTTTTAAAAATATTAACTATTCCAATTGAACTTCAGTTCAATTTAACTAAATGCAGTGCTAGAGATGGACAGACTAATAATATATTTTAATCCCTTTTTACCCTCCTGGAAAGAGCAAATGAAAGAGTAACAATTGCTAACCCCTCTCCAGCTAGATCCTCATCAACCCCCTCAAACACATACACACACTCCTGCCAGATCCTCACCAACACTCTCAAACACACACACACATACACACACACACACACTGCAGCCACCAAAGTCTGCATTGCCCCAAATCCATGTTCCCGGGTAGATTCCTGCTGAGTCTCCCGTTTTCCCGGAGGCGCCCTCTCCAGGATGCCCTAACCTCTCTGAAGACACCTGTTGCTAAATCAGGTCTTGTGCAGACGCCCCCCACCTCGTGGCCAAATTTGGAAAAGCGTTTCCAAGGTGAAAGACTGGCAGGTGTAAGTGAACTCCTAGATTCCCTGAAGCTCTTCAGACCATTTTGGTCACAGAGACAGAGAGGGAAAACCACCGCCAAGGCACAAGAGAGGTCAAGGTCATAGCCAATTCCCTGCCAAACCTCTAATAAAGGTACAGCTTCCATCAGGATGACACTGAGGCAGGGACAGAGCTGGAAGGGCCCTGCCAGCTCTGAAGCATGTGCTGATAGCCCAAACCTCCCCGTCCTGGGTACACCCACCACCCACCATCCCCTCCTCCTCAAACACAGCAGGAGTTTCCATCCCGTCAGGTGCAGAACCATCTCCCTTCCGGACATGTATTTGCATCCTGACTAGCTAGGAGGTTCTTTCTAGAAGCAGGGTGCCTTGGGGGCAAACCTCCAGCCAGGGCTTCGTCATATCCTCAGTGCCCTTGCCCGGCCAAATGCAAGAGAAGGGTCAGGAGTTGAAGCTGAGGGGATATCAAAGTCCTAAGCCCTGGAATCCAACCTCTGACCCTGTTAAGCCCCAGCCCTTCGGTCTAGGCTCAGAAACTGCGAGATGGATACACGCACGGGCATACACATAGGCTCCTATCACGTCCCTAAAAGGAACCTAAAGACATGCGTTTGGATCAGTCCAAGCCCCAAATTACAGCAACACCGGGTTCTTTTCTATTCCAGGGTGGAGCCCTAAGAGGGCAGCACAAGCAAGCAAAAAGGGGGCACACACACACCCCGTTATGGGCACCCCCAATTCCAGGATGTGGCCTCTAAACTCAGTAGCAATCCCAAGAAAAAGGGCCCACCCCAAGCAGAAACACAACGCTCATGGCAAGATCCACTTTATCCCGTTCAACCCCCAAATTAATAGGAAACCCCCCCCCATCGGACCAGAATTCTTTCAAGGTCCGATACGAACCCCCCGAGAAGGTGCCAGGGAGGCGCACACGCGCGCACCCACAGGCCAGTGCAATCTCCAAATCAGCTGGGGAACCACGCTTGGCTCTTTTAAGCCCTGGTACCAACGTCGGGACAGCGGCTCAGACACACAAACGTACACGTTTTAACCAGGACACCCCCCCCCGCCCAGGGCTGCAGACCCCTGCCCGCACCCCAACATGTGCCGCAGCCGAGGGGCCGCCCGGAGCGGCCCGGTACTCACACCAGCGCGTGGTAGAGCAGCGCCCAGCCCCGCGGTCTCTCGAGGGCGTCGTAGATCAAAGTTTGGACGCGCCGGTACTTGGCGTTGTTCCTCTTGACCGGGCGGCTCAGCGGGGTCTTGGCCAGGAGCCCGATGCCCTGCGGGGTCCTCCGCAGCCCCTCGTCGCGGCCGCCGCCCTCCAACAGCAGGGTCCCGTCTTTGTCAGCGCCGGCCCCCAGCGCCAAGGTGACTTGCTCCACGTCTGCCGGCGCCAGCCCCACTTTCCGCTCTTCGTCGCCGGCCGCCGCCGTGTCGCCCCCAGCGGGGTTAGCGGCCCCGCCGCCTCCGCCGCCCCCGTCGCCGCCGGCCGCCCCCGCCGCCCTGCGCGCCTTGAGCCCCATCTGCCTCGCCCCCGCCGGCCGCTGCGCCTTCTCCGCTGCTGCTCAGGGAAGAAGGGGCGCTCGGGGTGCGTGGACTAGGCGGCGGCGGCGGCTGCAAGCCCGGGAACTCCAATGCCATGATCCGCGCACCCCTCCCCACCCACCCCCAAACGCAGGCAGAGGCGGGCCCCCCGGGGGGCCGGGGAGGCCGGGCGCGGGGCAAGAGGGTCACATCCCGCGTGGGTCAGCTGCGGGACCCCGAGGGGCGCGGACCGGGGGCTGCGGGAGCCGGCGAGGGCGCGCGAGGCTGCCGTGGAGGCGCTAGGGCGCGGGGCGGGAGCCTGGCACCAGCGCTCCGGGGCGGCGGCGGCGGCACCCGGGCCGGCCAGCCCGAGACAGCATCGCAGTTTATTTACGAGCCGGATGCCAGCCGCCCTCCCGCCCGCCTGCCCGCCCGCCCGCGCGCCAGCCCCACGCGCCGCCGCCGCCTCCCTCCTCCGCGCTCCCACCCGCGCCCCTCCCCGCCTGCTCCAGTCTCAGCCCCGCAGCAGCAGCAGCAGCAGCAGCAGCAGCAGCGAGCGCGCCGCGGGCCGAGCGCACACCGCCTCCTTCCCTCCCTCCCTCGCCGGGGTGGGGCCCCATTGTCCCGCCCCGTCGCGGCGGGAGCGGGGCAGAGCCCCACCCCTCCCCACTACTCCTCCCCGCTGCCCCCCGACTCTTTGAGCCGGGGAAGCCTGCCTGCCTCGGTGCCGCCCCCGCAGCCCCCGGGCCGCGCGCGCTGCGGCCAGGGCGCCGGGCTCCCCGCGTTCCCGTGGGTGTTCGGGGTTCCCCCGGGCGGGGCATTGGGGGTCGGGAAGGAGAAGAGGGTAGGGAGGAGGGCGGGGGGAGCAGTTTGCTTTGGTCCGGTAGCTGCAGCGAGAGGTTTGCTCTGCGCCCCCACCCCCGCTCCTTTGCTTCGGAAGTCAAAGCTAAGTTGCGGGCTTGGCCCAGGCCGAGCGCACCGCCAACCCTACCCGCCCCGTGACCGCAACGCTCGCGGCTCGCTAGTCCCTTGGGTTCGTGGTTCAGGTGGGAGTTGCTGTCCTTCCTCCCCGTGGCCCTAGGACAGCGCCTCGGGAGCCTGGCTGGACAGAGTGCCTGAGAAAGAGAAAGGCCGCGGGGAATCGGAGCCCTGGGTTCTCCCTGCGCTCCCTAAGGCGCTCTAGGCAAGTCGTTTTCTCTCCGCAGGTTTCTATTCAGTCAGTCACTGAACGCTGCATTCCAGCGGGAGGTAAAAGACAATAAGGAAGAAACAAGCATAAGCAATACAATGTCCAATAATGATAAGTAGGAGAAGGAAACAGCGGTGCTGCACGATTGATGGGGGGAGCTTCTTTAATTGGCTGGTCCTAGAAGGCCTCAGGAGGTGAGACCTGAGTGACAAGTGGGGGCAGCTATGCAAATATTCAGAAGAGCCTCAATGCAACTTAAGAAACATCACGAAAAAAACATTTTGAAGGTACTTGAAATAAAAAGCCTCATTTGTAAACACAAAAGGAGACTCAAGGACTGCATAGAAAGCAGGCATGTGAATTTATTACTGTGCAACTAATCAAAAGTTCAGAACTCCAGAATGACAGTGTGGATCCACTGCTGAGAGGAGACGTCTCCCTGTCACAGTCACCAACTGTCAAATATTAATGTTGTAAGAGAGAATGCAGGGACTATTTCCATGGCTTCCATAAAGGATGAGGTAAAGCCACTATCAAATTCGTAACTCTGATCCAATTAAATCCAATGACAGGGAAACTGCCAGGCAGTTGAATCTAGGACACTGATTTGCTTCCATGGTTTTATAATCCTATGGACGGGGTTCAGATGTTTAAGGGGGGGGGGGGTTAGAAATATCAAAAACCAGGTGTAAAACTAAACAAAAAACAACAACAAAAAACAGGGTGTATCCTGAGACCCTTTGAGGGTCTGCAGAATCACAACACCCTGTAGCTCAGATTCCAGCCAGGAAATCACATGCACTGTATCTCATTGGAAAGAATCTTCTCTGAGGCTGAAAGTCTCTGAGGGCCTCGTGTCCACGTGCCAGAGGGGGTGGTACCAAGATGGAGAGTTCAGTGCAGAGTGTCTGCAGAGGCACAGCTGGGGCTCCAGTGCAAACAGCAGCACATTCACTCTAGGCTTTGAGCCCCAGCTCTGCACAGCCTCATCCCTCTCTGAGCCTCGGTTTCTGCACATGATACTTGGGTAGGGTGGTTGCTACTGTGATCACACGAGCAGGGCAGAATCTCAGGTTCACGGGCATTGGCAAACGGTGGCCCTGCCTCTGCTCACAACCTGTTCCCCAAATACATTAAATAACGCTGATAGACTATTTTAAAATTTACCCAATTGTGGCATAGGAAATGCGTAGTAGCTGTAGAAAAATTATGAAATATAAATTAATAAGAAATCAACAAAAAAAATTCATCATCTCATCGCCCGGAAACACCTTCTGTTAATATTTTGGCAATAGCTGCCACCCTTCAGCTGCATGCCTGACCTGTAAACAGCAGAGACCAGCCCTGAGTCCCCAGTATGACCCGGTTCTCCAGGGACCAGCCAGCCCCCTGGTGGCAGTTTGATTCCATTGGGCCCTCCAGCCATCGATGTGGGCAGAGATGAGTCCTCAATGGAGTAGACACATAGCCTGGAAATAGACTCGCCTTACCTACACATGATGCTTCTGCCAGGGCCACCATCCATGGACTTAGGAATACCTCATTCACCTTCATAAAGTTCTTACAAAACTGCTTCTGATCGGATCATTCATTCCAAAAACGCTTGCTCTGGATCTGGGGGTAAACCCACCTCTGTGGAGAGCCGGTGAGTAGATCTCTGCGTCAGGGAGAGCACCCTTTGCTTGTTTGGAGGAGGCAGGTCAAACTCCAGTTTGGGGTCTAATAACAATCCAGGCCAAAAGGAAATATATTTGGGAAGAAAGGATTCCAAGACTCCCCTATATGTATTTTTTATTCTTGAGACCCAACTACGTTCTAATCCTCGAATTTGCCACCTGCTTCCCCTCCTCCATATCTTTGCATTTGTTTTCCCTTTTCTTGGGCTTCATCTCACTCTGCATTAGGGTAGATGAACTCTTTCTCCCTTTGCGGGAATGAGTAAGAAGAGCGAGGCAAAAGGGCCCCCTTGCACGTGTCATCAGCAGATGAAGATAGCTTAAAGGATGGCATTTGAATCCCAAAGACCTAAATTCTACTCCCACCTCTGTGACCTTGAGCTTCATGACTTGGACAGGTCACTGGGCTCATATCCAGTTCAGTTTACTCATTTATAAAATAGGGGGCAATGTTTCCTACTCACCTTCCCTCCATCCCAGGATCCAGGTAGAGTTAGAGCCTTGCAGCTTGTGATGTGCCATGTGTATTTACTACATTACTCGAAGGCGTCTGGACACATGCACAGTGGAAGGCAGCTCAATTCAGGCATGATGGGGAATGAATGAGCTCCAGCCAAATGGCATTCACCTTCACTCCAGATGGCAATAATTAAGAGCTTAACTTAGATGGTTCTCAGTTGGAAGAAGTATTTTTTTCCTGCTTCATATTTGCAATTCTTACATTAACCTTTGTGTTTATTTTGCATGTTCCTCAATGTCTCTTTTGTCTTTTTTATTTGAAATAATTAGGCTGGGTAAAACATTCAACTCATCCACTCAAATCATTCATTCATTCATTCATCCTTCCAGAGCATTTATCAACTCATGCATTGCACTCCATCTATGGGAAACAGAAGGAGAGAATGAAGATTAAATAATTCCATATTTAGAGGCAAAGACGAGATAAACAAATGCAAAACAACCTACTCATCTCTAATGACTCATGATAGATGCCCGTCATCATCATCATCATCATCATCAACATCACTAACATTTATCAAGTGCTTTCTAAATGCCTGGCACTGGGCTAAGTGCTTTATATAGATTTTCTCACTTAATCCCCACTCAAAAAAGTTATGAGATGGGCATTCTTGTTATTCCTTCCATATGAGCCATGATGAAAACGATACTTAAAGAGTCGTTTGTTAATGACTAAGAAAAGGCAGGCCCAGTGTTCAAGCACTGGGTCTGTGCTTCTAACCACTACCTTTTGTTGCTTACTGAGAATGCTGTGCCAGGTGTAAGGTTCAGTGGATGCCAAGGTATGGAGTCAAGACGGAGCATGGGATTTTCAGAGCAAGCAATTCAGATGGCTGGAGGCAAACGTGAATGGGGGTAGAAGACACGTGAAGCGCCCTTGCTTTCCAGACTAAAGAACTTGGAGACCATGGTGCGCTTTAAGCCTAGACCAGTGTGGTTTCAGAAAGAAAGGGCTTTCCGAGGACTCCATGGAGGACAGATTGGGAGTTGGGGAAACTAGATCCATGAGAACAGTTACAAGGCTGTTTGCAGAACCAGGCTGAGAGATGCTCAGGTCCAGGAAGAAAGTGTGGCAATGCCTGGAGTGGACAGGACAGCTGTCCTAAAGAGGTCTTTAGGAAAAAGGCGGGGCTGTGTCACAGGTTACTTGGCATCTTAGAGGCAGAAACAAGCCCACCCAATGTCTCAGTCTCATCCCCACTGTGGTTTCCCTGCTGAGCTGAGCATGCCAGCTCTTGGTCCTTTAATTGGCTCCCTGGGCAGTCTGTTCCTTTCTCTCAACCAAATTAAGCTTTTTCTCTCCGGGTCATAATTGTTAAAACACCCTATTTGCCCATGTCATTTGCATATTCCAAATACCCACTGCCATTTCTCTGCTAATGAACCCAAGTACCTGCATTCAGGACCCTCTGGCCAGGAGCCTGCTTGTGCAGGAGGCTGAATGCGCTGACAAAGACATGTCTTTGCCATGTCTTTAGACGGGGAGAGCCCGGACCATTTTTCTCACCTCCTTCTCTTCCTGCTGGACCGATTTCTCGTAGATGGCAGGATTTTGTGCCTCTTTACTCTGCACTCTCAGTGATGCTCCATCTACCATCTACTCTGCCAAGAAGATGCTCAGGAAAGCACCATGCCAGCTGGGGAAACACGCCGTGCCCTTACTGCGATCACAAAGGGTCCATTGCACCCTTAGTCAATCACAGGTGCAGCGTCTATTAAATCCAAAGTCTTCTTAATTTCCACGGCAGAATTCTTTGCAGAGGGGAAGCAGATGCTTGGGTGCTAAGTAACTGGCCAGGAATCATGGGTAGCCATGCAGTGATGCTGAATACGAAGAACTCTGACTTTTGATACACCTTCTTCTAGGTAGGAATCCTGTCCCTAATAAATGCTAAGTGTTTGACCCTGGACAAACCCTTTAACCTTGTCTCATCTTCACCTGTAAAGTAGAGACAATAATAATTACCTCTACTGTGTCAGGATTAAGAGAGTTAACATCTGCACAGCTTTGGCAAGGAGGCACTTAGTACATATTAACTGACATAACATGACATATTAACATATAACTATTGTTATTATTATTCTATCCACATTCGAAGAGAACTTCGGGGGATCTAGTCCAGTGTTCCTCCACCTTTCACAACAGTACCCCCTTTTTACATCATGACCCAGTCCATGTAACTCATATACGGACTGAGACTGAAATGACGGGTTCACGAAGCAGCAATGTCCTGACCATGTAGGATTCTCTCTCATGTTTTCTGGTCCATATTTTATAATATGTTGATTGCAAACCCATTAATAGATTTCATAATCCACTAAGGAGTTGCAGGCATAGCCCATAAAATGTTAATTCAGTGCAAACTTTAGCTAAATCCTTTGGTCTCTACTTGAATATCTCTAGTGAGGGTTCATTACCTCCCAAGGAATCCAGTTGTTAAATAATCAGTATACTGACCACTTCCTGTGTTGAATGTTCTGTGGCCAGGATCTGTGCTAGGCATCTTTCCTTCTTCACTTCATTTAGTTGTCACAACTGCCAATGAAATAGGTAGTACACAAATGTACATTCAAGAATGTACCCAGATTCTCCAAAGCCACAAAATAATAGCTGAGCAGTTCAGACTAATTTTTTTTAAGTCCAAAAATGGTGTCCATTTTATTGTAAAGTTCTTCTTCGTGATAAGATAAAGTTTCTCTTACATAATGTGAATACCAGAAAAGAGGCTGTTAAGGATTGAATTGTGTCTCCCCAAAAGACAGAAGTCCTAACCCCTGATACCTGTGAATGTGACGTTATTTAGAAATAGGAGCATTGCAGAGGGAATTAATTCAGATGAGGTCATAGTGAACTAGGGTGGGCCCTAATCCAACACGACAGCTGTCTTTATAGGACTAGGAGAAGAGACCCAGCCAGGCAGGGAGGAGGCAGGTGAAGCCAGAAGGAGGCGGACACTGGGTGATGCACCTGCAAACCCCGGGACGCTGAGGATTGCTAGGGAGCACCTGAAGCTGGAGGAGACAAGGCAGGGCCCTCCCCCACCGGTTCCCAGGGGAGCACGGCCCTGCTGGCAGCTTGATGTCCTCCTTCTAGGCTCCAGAACTGGGAGACAGCAGGTTTCTGTTGTTTTAAGCTGCCCAGTTTATGGGTCTTTGTCACAGCAGCCCTAGCTGGTGAAAACAGATCCTAAAATTTGAGTGTCTCCTAGGAGGGCAGTGGTAGCACAGGTTTTCGTATTTGAAGACCCAGGTTTCATTCCCAGCTTTGGCATTTTCTGGCTAAGTGGCTTGGGAAAGCAATGTCAGTCCTCTCCTACTCCCTCTCCTCCTCTAAAAATGGAGATGTTGACAACATTTGCCACGTGCCATTGTGGTGAGGTTCAAATGCTAACTACAGGGACCCAAGCTACTTACGGTTGCGGCTCAGCTGCTTCCTTGGGCCGCGTTCTCATTGCTGTCTGACCCGTTTTCAATAATTAATTAATTATTATTTAGATCTTTGATTCTCATCATTATCATTTCCTCATATTAGTAAGGGTAGAATCTTAACTTCCTCAGAGGATTACTTTAACAATTAGCTAATTTGAATGCATGTATCGCATTGCCTTATTTAGATTTTAATTGTGTCTTGTCTTTTCTTTTGATGTGTACAAATTGATCAAGAAAAAAAAAAGTGAAAAGAATGTGTAATCTTTCTTCCTCAAAGGAAGAGCAGCCAGGCTTTCAGATCTTGAGTGGAGCGCCCTTTTAAACGGTGTTCCTTTCTAGATGTTTCTGAGACCACCTCGGCGGGGCTTTGCAAGCGCCAGTCTGGGCCTGGGTTCCCCCTCTCCTGTGTCTCGGGGGCCCAGGAGGGAGCCCTGGTGTCATGGAGGTATGTAGGGTGCTGTGTGCAGTCCCCGGCACAAGAGGGAGCAAGTCATAAACGGTCCCCGCGAAGACGACTGGGATGCGACGAGGAAGAGGAGAAGGCCGAAAGGAATCGAGAAAGGAGGAGGCTCCTGGAAGCAGCGCTCCGCAGGCTGCTCCCCATCTCCCCAGGCCTCACAAAGGGGGAGAAGTCCCATTCTACCAATGTGTGCTTTCCACCTGGTCTCAAGCTTTCGCTGTGGGTGACAACGTGAGCAACTGTCAACATAAAATGGAAACCCTCGTTCTTTATCTGTGGTTGCTTGCCATAGAGCGCTTGGCCTATGAATTATTGGAAGCTAGAATGACAACAACACGAGATATTAAAATAAGCTATTAAAATATTACGCACCACTTATTGTCTGTAAGTGCCATACCATTTCTGTGATCATCGTCTTTTAATTTTAAATATTTTCTCAAAATCCTTCAGTGACATCAATGCTCAGGATGACATGCCAGGAGTACTCTGTCACTTTGCATCCCTCCGGACACGGCTCTGCAGATCCACTGGGTGGGATCTGCCCCGTTTGAGAAATGTGTTCCTCACCCTGCAGTTAGTGGCCGGCACCCTTTAACACCCCAGGTGAGAGTGAAACGGCTCTGTTGAGAGTCTCCCTTCTCACACAGTCAAGCATCAGAGAGAGCTGATTTCTAAACTTAACTTTGGGCTGGCCAGCTGTATTTTCTTTCACCTTTGGAAAAAGGAGCAAAGAGTCACAAGAGGCTCTATGTCTGCAAAAGCCTCTTGCTCCTGTGGTGACACTGTTTTGCGTCTATTGGCACAACCTGAAATGGCGGGACAACCAGGGCTGAAGCTCTTCTGAGCAGCATCATGTAATGTGATGTGATCACTGCAGCAGTAATCAATGGTCAGCAAAAGCACACCCCTCCCCTACTACCGACCTCTGTGGGAGGTCTCCAGGCGCCAACCCAGTGATGTGCACCGTGGTCCCATGACTGCTTTGGCCAACCGAATGTGGGCAGAAGTGAAGATGCGCCATTTCCAAGCAGAGGCCTTAGGAGGCATCATGTCTGTGTGCTTGCTTCTCGGGAGCCCTGCTCCCTGCTGTGAGAACATGCCCCAGGGATGTACTGCTCTCTCCCATCTGGGCCCCAGAATGAGACACGTGGGGCAGAGCCACCCACTGCTGTACAGACCTAGGAGAGCCAGAATAAATGCACATTATCAAAAGCTATTGAAATTTTTGTGGTTTGCTGCATCAGGAAAAAAATGGAAATTGGCCAAAGAAATTATTTTGAGTCCTTTCAGTGGCATGTTGAGAACCCTCTGGGGATTTCCTGATTCCATAGGTATGTACACCTTTGACCAACTTCCTGCTGAGGATGCTATTTTATAACTGCAGGGATAAAAGTTAACCTGTAGAAAAGTGATAGCAAAGCAAATGAATTTGCCTGGTAGAGATACAGTTGATTTATGCCCTGTAGAAAAGATAGTGCAGACATGACATTTTATGGCCTTTTTGGTATTAATGTGTTTTGCGTTTTATAACACATTTATTTAGCATCTTGATAGTCTATATATCTCTTGTCCCTCAAAGTCTCCTTTGGACCCGTCTTAACATCTTGCTGATTCCCTCGTGACTTGATGAGTTGGATATAACTTTGACATGTTTATTTTATACATGCATGAGTCATGCTTTTAACTTTCAAAATAAATTTTAGCATTTGTTACAAAGCAGGAGCTAATCAATACACTGTGGTTCCAGTCTAACTGTGGTCAATAATTCTCTGAGGAATGTGGAGAAGCCACATGGCTTGCCTGGACCTCGGCATCCTTATGTGTAAAGTGAGGGTTGGGGACAGAGAGTTTCCATTTTCAGTTCTAAAGATGGTTCTCTCAAGGTTTCTGTGGAGTAGGAAGGAAACATGCTATGAACACCATTTTACTAACAGAGATGCTGAGAGTCAAGGGAGGTTAAAGATTTCCTCAAAGTCACAGAATACTTCTGCCTCCCCTGTTAATTCACCATGTCCTGGACCACACCCTCAAGGGCCTCCAGCTGTCCAGACAAAAGCCTTTCGTGACCTGATGCTTAGGCTCTTCCCTAAAGGAAAGAGCAGCGTGCACATGGATTCTCTCAGCCTTGCGCTGGAATCCAGTGTCACTGAGAGCTGCTCGACTGCAGCAAATGACTTATTATCTCGGTGCCTCCGTTTCCTGATATGTGAAATGGGGATAAAATGTGTATTTTGTAAAGAAGCTTTGGTGATTATATGGCAAAGAAATGTACCCAGTACTGTGACTGGAACATAATAGGTGCTCAATAAATGCTAGTTTGTCTATCATCCCCTTCAGCTGTTGGAAGAACACATGCTTTAGAGTCAAGCTGGCCGCCAATTCCAATCTTCCTCTGCCACTTACTAGCTGTGACTTTGGGCAGATGTTCAACTCCCTGTACCTTCATTCTATCATACACAAAATGGAGATGCTGAATCTGCCTCTTCATTTTGTAAAGATCACATGGGGAGACATCTGCAAGTGCTCAATACAGAGGGCCACAAAACAGGTCCTGACTCAGTTGTTCTTTTCGTCAGTGGATGGTAAAAGCACTCGGGCAGAGTGAAGGTCAGAGAGAAGATCACAGAGGATCTTTGTGTAGAATTTTGAGAAGAACCTACTTTAAAAACAGGTCTACCATCAAGAGGATTCAGTCCAGGGCCTATAGCTTTGGGGAGTCCAGTTATCAGCTGGAAGGAACAGGATTACATGATAAAAGAGCTTCTGCTTAATCAAGAAGTTTTGTGAACCTAATTTCTAAAAAAAATGTTAATGGGAAATATTATGCATCCATATGCAATTCCGAAAGACTTATGCCAATTTTAATGGCTGGAAATGTCCTTCAAATTTTCCATCTGCCCTGGATTAGGTCTAATGTGATAACAAACAGGAAATCGACTGGGCTAAGGGACATGCAGTTCTGTTCTGTACTATAAAAATATACGAGGCTGCTGACATTGCATATTAATTGGCTGATCTTTTCCTTTCCAAACTAAGACCTCAGTTTTGTATTACTTGCACGGCTGTAAGAGTTGGCTCTGTGGCTTTGGATGCATGGAGAGCTCATTCAATAAATATTTTTGGAACACTTAATCATGTCCAGGATCTTCTGGGTTTGGCAGGGAATTAGGCAAAGACATAGCCTAAACTATGGAAAACCTCTCACTGTCTAGGAAGAGAACAGAGGAGGATAAGACAAGAGGAAAAACGATTGCAGTGAATTGTTCCAGAAAAGCCTCGGCTTTTCCTGAGCATCCAGTCTGATTCATCTTGCAGTCATTGGGAATCTCGGGAGCCTCATATTTCCCTCTGTGCTTTGGCCAGAAGGAGTCTTAAAGCTGATTTTCCTGTAACCGTGGACAAAGGAAACTTATTAATATTGTAGTAATGGAAGAACATGGAACAGTGATATAAAGGGAGTGGTTACCAGAGGTCCTGAGGGGAGGGAGAGGGAATAATAGGTGGAGCAGAGGGCATTTTTAGAGCATCGGAATTAAGTGTAAACCACAATGTAAACTATAGATCTTGATTAGTAGCAATGCTTCAATACTTCCTCATCAATTGTGACAAACGTACCACATTATTGGAAGATGTGGGAGGGGGAGGGGTGGGGTATATGAGAATCCTTTATACTTTTTTTTTGGTTGTTAAAGATTTATTTATTTACCTCCCCGCACCCTCCCCCCCACCCCCCACCCCCCACCATTGTCTGCTCTCTCTGTCCATTTGCTGTGTGTTCTTCTGTGTCCGCTTGTCTTCTCTTTAGGCAGCACCAGGAACTGAGCCTGGAACCTTCCAGAGTGGGAGAGAGGTACTCAATCTCTTGCGCCACCTCAGCTCCCTGGTCTGCCGTGTCTCTTATTGCCTCTCCTCTGTGTCTCTTTTTTTGGCGTCATCTTGCTGTGCCAGCTCTCCACACGGGCCAGCACTCCTGTGTGGGCCGGCACTCCCGTGCAGGCCAGCTCTCTGCAAGGACCAGCTCGCCGCTCAGGCCAGCTTGCCTTCACCAGAATGCCCCCCAGGAATCGAGCCCTGGACCTCCTATATGGTAGGCAAGAGCCCAGTTCCTTGAGCCACATCTGCCTCCCCCCTTATACTTCTGATGCAACATTTCTGTAATCTAAAACCTCTTTAAAAATAAAGTTTATTATATAAAAAGCTGATTTTCTCTGCTTTCCTATTTCTGTATGTATGTTTTAAAAATCCTTCATTCTGTCATTTGCTAAATATTTTTTGAGCAACTACTATATGCCAGGTACTTTTCTAGGTGCCAAAACACAGCTATGAACAAAACAGGCAAAAATATCTGCCCACAGAAAGCTTGCATTCAGGCAGGGGAGACAGGGAATACAAATGACAGACAAGTAAATATGAGCATAAGGTTTTCCTTCACATTTCACTCGTCTCTTGCTGTGTAACCAACCACCCCAAACTTCCTGGTGCAAATCGACAGTGACCTTAGAATTTTTATGGATTCTGGGGGCAAGGAATTTGCACAGGGCACAGTGGGGATGGCCTGTTTTTGCTGCATGATATTTGGGCTTCAGCTGGGAAGCCTCAAGGGTCTCCAAGTGACTCTGCTGGATGCAGCTGGGTCAGAAGATCCACTTCGGAGACGTCTATACTGAGCAGAGTTGGGGGGCTGGACTCAGTGGAACGCCTGCATGTGGTCTCACCTGTGTGGCCACCCCAGCACTGTCGGCTTCTTACATGGTGGCCAAGAGCTCCCAAGAATAAACAAAGGCTGCACCTCCTCGTATGACCTTGCCTCAGTGTACACTGTTGGTGAAAGATGCCAAAAGCCCACTCAGATTCAGCCTAGCAGGAAAGACAGGTGGCTGGGTGAGCACTTGGAAGACAGTTTGATAAGGGCTGTGGCCAAGGACACACAGACTGCTATGGAACCAGATGGAAGAAGGACTTAGGTGAATGCAATTAGGCAAATCATTTAAAATCTCTCCACCATTACTTTCCTCATCACAGGGCTAATAAGATCCACCTTATAAGGCTGGTACCGGATTAGATGAGTTAAGTAATCTAAAGGTGCCCCAGAAAATCTCTGCCCATCACCTTATTTTATTGTCTTTGTAAACCACTTATTACCATCTAACCTTTCACTCCTTTGTTTGCTTGCTTGCTTGTTCCTATTGTCTCTCGTCCCAAACTAGAATGTAAGATATGCTGAATATTATTTTGGCTGCTGTATAGAAAATGGGCTGTTCTCTGCATCAAAAGCTCTTCCCCTAAAATAACCTGTCTGGCTAATTCCCACCTTTGCTGTGGGAGGAAGAATAGCTGAGATGTTGCCTAATCACTCGATTTAAAATTGCATCCTATAATCCTCCTTATAACCCCTGTTCTCCCATTGTTCTTATCTATATTTCTTTTTCCCATAGCACTTACAATCTTCTAACACCGTCTCTAAGTTTTCCATTCATTATGCTTATTGTCTCTCCCTGTTAGAAAGTAAGTTCTTTGAGGGCAGGGAGGTTTGGTTTTATCACTGATGCATTATTGTAAGTGCCCAGAACTATATCTTTTGTAAAATGGAAGGAAAGAAGGAAAGAATAAAGGAAAGCATAAATGCATTGGGAGAGAAGGTAGAAGAAGAAGGGGTTGGAAAGATGGGCCCTTTGTAAACTAGGGTAGTCTTTGTAAACTAGGGTAAAAAGTTTGGACCTTTCCCCCTAAATATCCAAGGTAAACATTGGAGGGTTTTATGAGGAAGTATGGCATGATCTGATTTAGATTTCTATATTATTCTGGCTATCGTACAGAGGATGGAATCTAAGAGGCCAAGACTGGAAGAAACCCAGCTGGGGGCTACCTCAGGTGTCAGGAGGGACGCTGGTGGCTTGGCTTGGACTGACATAGTGATTCTAGAGGTGAAGAGAATGGACAGATTTAGAATATACTTGGAGACTGAATCGATGCAGCATGCTGATGGGCTGAATAAGGGGGGCCTAGAAAAAGGATAATTACTAGGGTTTTGGGTGTGAGTAATTGAGTACAAGGTGGTGTCATTTACTGAGATGAGTGAGACTAAAACAGCAGCAGTAGGGGTGTGTGTGTGTGTGTGTGTGTGTGTGTGTGTGGTGTTGGGCAGTAAATTTGGATTATACCTCGGCCTTGTTAATCCTGAGATGTGTGTTAGGCAGGTGGGTGGAGTATTCCCCTTTTAGAATCAATCCTAAAGAAATAATCAGAGGTGCCCACCAGGAGTCACGGAGGCTCTTCATTGCATAATTTGTAAGCAAAAAACTGGAAACTGGAAGTTACCAGGCTGTCCAGAATTATAAGAGTGGCAGAGTCCATTATGGGGCCTCCATATGATACAGGACTAGGCAGCCCTTCAAAATGCCAGAAGATTATAAAGAGATTGGAAATTTCTTGCTAAATAAATACATGAGTGATTTGGTGCATGTTTCCTGCATGGTGCATAAGCACTATTAAAGAAACATCCAAAAAATTCTCTCATGGTAAAGCCTATACCATAAGAAATTGAGAACTGGAAGAAACCTTTGGGGTCCTCATTTTAAAAACATGCTCTCATGGAGAGAAAGAAAGGCCTGAGGGCTTGAGGGAAGAGAGGCCTCTAGGAGGGCTATGAATTTTGATCCTGTTGGTGGGAAAAGATTTTTACTGAGAGGGTCCTTGGCCGTTTTTGTTGTTTGTTTGTTTTATTTTTTTCTGGCCCCAGGTCTTGCTGTTTGTAACTGAGAAACCTTGGGCACACCATGGAATCGCTCTGGGCCTCGGTTTCTTCACAGTTAAATGAGACAGTTGGTAATTTCTTGGACTCCTTATCTCTCAGCTTTTTCCATGGATTGGATGGGACACACGTGCCATAGCACAGCATGCTTCAGTTGGAAGGGGCTTTGGAGGCCATCTCTTCCAGCGCTCTCGCAGTTCAGCTCATGTCCAAGGGCAGGAGACCTTCCCGAGGGCACACACTTTTCTCTAAAAGTCAGTTTATAGGCTTCAGCAGGAGGGGCAGAAGCAAATAGAGGATGCAAAATGATGGCCACTAGAAGAAAATTTGATGACAGGAAAAAAAAACCTCAATTAGTCTTAAGGAAATCAACTGTAACTTTAATTGATTTAAAATTAAAATATTTACAGCCTTGTTGATGAGGTATATTAGACCACTGAAAGCTATGTTTGTGTCAAACTTTAGGGTTAAATAAGGAAAACTCGGCTCCTACAAGAGTTCTGCCTCCCGCCTTTTGTCTTGTCCCCTCTGCCAATCCATCCTCTACAAAATGTACCCTAAGCAATTTTCCAAAAATGCAAATGTAATTATGCCACACACTCACCTGATACTTTAAGCATCTGTGCTTGAAACTCTTCCGAGGGCCACCATTTGCTGTGGGATAAAGACCAGGCTCCCCAGGCCTGGCCCCTGCCTCCCTCCTCCAGCATCTTCTCTTGCTGTTCCCCGCCCCTCCTCCTTGCCCATGCCTGCCCGGCCCTGGACAGTGCAGGCACTTTCTAAGCCTTCCTTCTTTTATCCTTGAATGCCTCTCCTCGCCTGGCTCACCAGGCAAACATCTTATCTTTCCAAACTCAGCTGAGCATCACCCTCTCTGTGCTCGGACCCCTCCTGAGTCCCCGTTGGACTTGCTCCTTTTCTCCTTTGTGAGAGACTCTCCTGCACCCTACACAGGCTTTCATCCTACCCAACATAACACTTCATTGCATTTATTTCTTTATTTGTCTATCACCTATGTAGACTCCTTAAGAACAGAAAGTATGTTATTTCATCTTGGTGTCCCTAGTTTCTAGCAAGAGATTGTCACTCACTCATTTAATAAAAATGTATTAAGTCTAAGTTCTCTCACTGGGGGGGGCGGTGGGGGGAGAGAGGTTGTACAGTAGAGTAGCAGAGACTGTACTTGTTTGCCAAAATCCTCTTCTTCCATTGTGGTGGTAGAGTTTTGATCTGAGTACCTGGGAACCCAACTAAAGGGTACATTTCTCAGCCTCCCTTGCCGTTACATGGCCATGTAGGCAAATTCTTTCAGGTCATGCTCTTAAAGGGAAGCTTTTTCTTCCTTTTCTTGCCAGTCTTCCTGCTGACTTCATTGTAGTCATTATGGGGAGCTGGGGCAGCCATCCTGGTCCATGAAATGGAGGCCACACGTTGAGGGTAGCCAAATAACCGGTAAGAAGCAGGCTGATTCCCTCTCTCCATCTCTCAAGGGTCTCTCCACTCACATGAGGAAGAGAAATTAACATGTCTTGTGTAAGCCAGTGCATTGTGGCTTTCTTGGTTATAGCAGCTCACCCTACACCTATACCTTGCTCATAAAAATGGTTGTCTAATGTAGACCTGATCTCTATACTGATTGAACATGCTTAGGATCGGCACTGAGCACATAGCTTTCAAAATGAAAGGTGAGTGAATGGATGATTAGTTCAAGATTTAGCCAGAACCAGCTAGAAAACAGCTATGTCTTCTGCTCTGAGGTTTAAAAGCTGTGCAGCCTGTGCTTTAGATGGTGGACTCAGGCGTTTCTGCATAACTGCTCCACCCCCCATTCTCTCCACAAAGCTCCTGTGATCCTGGAATTCTCCCTTCACACATTGTCCTTATTCTGTTCCCTCATAGCCTTTCCCAAAGCTACAGCTTTAATTTGGGTCCTCGTTACCTCTTACCTAAACCATGGCACTGGTTAGTGAGCTGGCCTCTCCACCCTCCATCCTTCCCCAGAGCTGTTACCATGGTGATCTTCCCCTGGCACTGCACTGATCAAAACCTTCAAGGGCTCCCCATTGCCTGCAGGTAAAAGGCCAACCTCCTTGAATTAGCTCCGTGCTTTGGCCCACCCGCCCTTCCCGCCTCCACCTCCCACTGGTCTTTCTCACCTACATTAATTTCACTGCTCCACAACACACTCACCATTTCCTTTCCCCATCCCTTTCCAAGCTGATCGCTTTGCTTGGGATGTCTTCTTTATCCAGCCTCACTCCTCCCTCTTATTTCAAAGTCCAGCAAAATGCTTCTTTCCTTATAATGCTGTTTTTTAATGTTTCAGTGTCAAATAGATTCTATCCTCGCTGTGGACCTCCATAGCATCCTATATTGCTAATATAGCATGTATCGTACTTGAACTAAGACTAGATGCAGGGGAGCAGAGTGAGAGATAATAATGCTATGAATGTTAACAACACTGACCACATGTAACCATTTGCTGAGTGCATGCAGGGACCAGCCTCTTTCCCAGAGCTTTAATTGCACTGAAGCGTCCAAGGCCCACTGCAATCCTGTGGGAGGGGTGCCATTTCCTCCTCTATAGAGCTGAAGAAGTAAGAGACACAGAGAAGTTAAGCAACCTGCCCAGAGTCACACTGTTGGGATTTTGAATCTTGACCTGATCACTTACTAGACACGTTAACCAAGGCAAGTCAAGCCGCTTCTCTGAGCATTAGTATCCTCATCCCTGAGCTGCTGAGACAATCGTATTGTAGGACATCTGGGACGTGCCCAGTCCAGCTCCAGATCCATAACAGGTGCTCAGCTTGCATTATTCCTCATCTGCAGGACTCTATTTTAAAGTCTTCTCTCCATGGCTTCTCACACATTTCCCTGTATACAGTAAGCGCCTACATATTGTTTGTTGATGCTGAGACATGTTTTGTCTTGGATGTCAATGCTCTAATTGTTCCTTGCCCAGCACCTCTCACCACGAGGTAGAGAAGCTACAGTGACATTGGCGGAGAGTGCTACCTGTCCACTAATAGTCCTTTCTTTGCTATTCTTCTTAACTAGTCATTAAGTTACAGCAATATTCAACTTTAACCCCAAAATAAAGACTAATTTGCATGCCTCTTGCAGCTCAGTACAACCTCGTAACTAAGTTCTGGCCGACGGTATGTAAGCAGGAAAGATGTGGGCAAAGAGCCTCTGCTTCCCCTGGTCCCCTGCTGCCTCTTAGATTGAGGACGTGATGGTGAGCTGTCATGGACCATGTGGATGGGGCAACCCCCTAGGATGGCAGAGTGATGTGATCAAAGGGCCCTGGTCCCTGACAGCTTACACTCAGACTGACACGTGAGAAAAATTTACCCTCTGGCTTGTTTAAGCCATCACGTTTGAGCCTCTGTTGCAGCCACCAGACCTATATTGTACCTAGTAGTTGCAAACTGCACTTCTTGCTATCTAAAAGACCTTGGGGGAAAAGGTAAATAAACCCCCAGCAACTCAATTCCTCTTCTGTAAGACGAGCTAACAATGGCACCGATGTCATGGGGTCACTGTGAGGATAAAGGCGATCCTGTGTGTAAATTGTTTAGCACAACGCTGGGCACGCACTAAGAGCTCAATAAATGTTTGCAATTTTCATTTTTTTTGAGTCCGCTGAAATTCAGCTTTCCAGATACCTACCCCTATATCTAGCTGCTGATTCTGTTCCTGAAATAGATGGTGCAATGACCTCATCCTGCCATGTTTATAGAATTCGCTGCACAAATATATTTCCCTCCAAGCCCTCCTACTGATGTCATCGCTGCCCTCCCTCCCTTTGTCTTGTGTCAATGCCTGGAATGGCTCATCTCTGTCCCAGCAGGAAAGCAGAGAGGAAAGTCATGCCACTGGCACCATCACACATTTCCCAGTTGGCTGGTGGATGTGCAGGGTGTACACTGGGCTCGGCAGGAGCGTCTTGTGGACATTGAGCAGCTCGTCATCATCACTTCTTCCCCAGGTGGTCCTGGCTCTTGATACTAATGTGCAGATGATAAAACTGAGGATGACAGACGTGATATGATAGGCCCAAGGGCACACAGCTGGACAATGGCAGGCTAGGACGGCAATGAATGCTGGAAGAGCTCTTGGACTCCCATCAGACCAGCTGCCCCCCAATGCTGAGAGAACACCAGCATGCAAAACGGATTTCTTTGGACCTTGCAAGTAATTCCCTTCTGAAAACATTTCTATCCTCTGTCACTTGCCTTTTAGCCATGAGGCCCCAAGAGGCTCCACTACCACTGGGACTCCCAAGTCAAGGCAGCACAGGGGAGCAGAAGTCCACAAGGTCAGCCAGGGGCTGTCCCATTAAAGCCGCTGCCCTTCTAGACAGCACATGCTCCCACTCCACTGTTCTCAGGTTGTATTTGGGTTTCAGGGAGTCTCGATTTTGAGAATGGATATTTACTTAAAGAAACATTCAAGGAGTATACTTAGGGCCTCCGAGGGACTGGGCTGGGGTTCCTCCTACTAGGGCGCCGGGTGGGTAAAAAGAGGACGAGCCCGAAGCTCAGAGAGGTCCAGCAGGCGAGGCGCTTAGCTCCCGGCCCTGGCTTCCACCCAGGCAGCTCCATTCTTATCTGTGTCATATATTGGGATTTTACTTAAGATTTCATTTTGGAGGATAAAGTCTCCTGCTGGTAAAAAAGACAAACAGAAAATGTGTTCCAATTGCATCATGTCCTTGCCGAAAACCATTGTTATAGTAGAAAAATCCTGGACAGAGCCTGACAATCCTGAGTCCTAAGTTCTGTCCCTTCTCTTTCCCCCTCCCCACATTGTGAGATCTTGGGCAAATGACCTGACGTCTGGGAGCCTCAAGTTCCCCATTTGCAAAATGGAAAACAACAACAACCAAAACACGCACACACACAACAACCAATCTTAATTAAAACAACAAACAATCTTAATTTAGAGGATTGTTTTGAAAATTGGAGATAGTAGGTGGTTGCTGTCTTTATTCCATATTCAGAAATCTTTGAGCTGACCTGGGTTCTCTCCTTCCTTCCTGGCAAGATGTACTTTGAAGAAAGGGGGAAATTTTAAAAACAACCCATAGACTTATCTATGAGTGGAGGCTCAGATAAGTCAGCGTTTCCCAGAATAATTTCCTAATAATGGAGATTGCTGAGCCCCATCCAGGGCTACTAAATCAAAACTTCTGGGGGGTAGGGTTGGGACCTCCACATCCACATTTAAAATAAGCAGCCCAGGCAATTCTTATGGACGTGGAAGTATAAAGTCTGAGGTGCCTGCCTAACTCACCAGGATGGCTAAAATTAAAATGACTGGCACTGACAAACATCACCAAGGAATTAGCAACTGCAGTCATCATGCACATCCTGTGAGACTTTACAACTGCACGATGACTTTGGAAAACTGTTCAGCAGCATCACCCAAATGGTAAACAGGCAGCTTTCCTATGAATCAGCAATCCCACTCCGAGGGGGGTGCAAGACCAGCAAGGGCATTTGCCAGCAGACGTATACAAGAATGTTCCTAGCAGCTTTACTCATAGCAAGTCCAGACTGCAAACAGCTCAAATGTTCATCAACAAGCAAGTGAAAATTAATTGAGGTATGTTCGTATCACCAGGAAACATTTTCTAAGACTTGGAAATGAGCCAAAGAGATTCCCAGGGCTGGATGCTGCCTCCAGGATCCCACAAGGATTATCTGAGGGTGGGGGGGGGGGCGGGTATCTTTAATTATCTTTCTACTGACTAGGCTATTTTACAACTCTGGAGGGAGAGAAGGTAAGTTATGGAAAATTGATAGCCATGCAAATGCTTCCTGTTCTTCTCTGTGGAAATGATTCCTGTTCACAGCAATGCAAATGAATTCTCTCTGGTAGAGAATATAAATCTCAGTAAATCAAACTGTCATTGGAACCTGTTTTTAATTAATGTGTTGAAAAAAATCTTTGCTATGTGGTCAATTTTTATTGTTTGAGTCATGTTTTTAACTATGGAAAATTCTAATTCAGACCTATCATGGATGCCTACTCAGTAATATAAAAGAACAAACTACTGAAACATGCTGAAATATGGATGAATCTCATAGACCCTATGTTAATTAAAAGAACCTAAATACAAAAGAGCTCATACCTATAAATCCGTTTCTGTGAAGAACAGGAAGAAGCAAAACTGCTCCATGGTTTTAGAGGTGGGAATGGTGGTTACCTCTGCTGGGTGGGTGGGTGAGGGTATCGACTAGGAAAGGGCACAAGAGACTCTTCTGAGATAATGGAAATGTTTTATATATTGAACTGGGCAGTGGTTAACTGTACATATGTAAAACCCACTAAGCTGTGCATTTAAAATGTGTTTACTTTCTATAAGAAGTTTATACATCAATTTTTTTTTTAAATGCCAAAAACTACAAAAAAAAAAAAAAATTAAAGGGTAGTACTTTATCATCTCATAAATGGTGTTTGGCCTGAAACATTGCTGGAACTGAACTGCTTTCAGCCCGTGGAACCTTCTGGAGCCGAGTCCTGGGGGACAGAAGCCCTGTGGCTGATCACTTCATCGCGGTGCCCTGACCCCAGCCTCCCCCAGAGCTGCAGTGGTAACACAATTTGTCACTCTAACAACTTCATTACAGTGGCTGATGGCAGAAATAAGCCAGGTCCAGGCAGCTGGGAGCAGATAGATGCTTCTCATTTTCAAGCCCAGCAAAGCGCGTTTTAAAGGAACCCTAAACATCTTTACAGGGGAAGTCTGTCACAAATTATCCCAAGTATCCATCTCTGAATGGCCCCAGCAGCAACAGCTTTTCTACAAAATCAAATCAAAATGGAATCTCTGCCTAGAAAGAAAATTTCAAGGAAGTCTGAAGAGTCCTTCTCACGGGCAGGCATCAGCCCATACGTTCTCTAGAACAGCCATGCTAAGGAATGGCCCGGTCTTCGTTGCTCTCAAGATTTTCAGGATTTTAACTATCACTTGCTAAGGACTTGCTTTGCTTCATCTCATTGAATCCTCCCAACAACCCAGTGAAGTAGGTACTATTATCACCACCATTTCACAGACAAGGAAACCGAAGTTTAGAGGGATTAATTAACTTGCCCAAGACCACAGAACTGATGAGCGGAGGCAGGATTCGAACTCGGCTCTGCCTGACCAGAGCTGGATCATGTGACCATTCTACTGGACGTCCTTTCCAAGAAGCCAACTCCAACCTTGGACAGCTCTGAAATTTAGAGAAAAAAAATTCCTTATCCTGAGGACAAATCTGCCTTTCAATGTGTCCACTAGGTCAGCTTCTACTGAATCACTCTGCTTCTACACATTGCAGCCATGCAGAGCTATTTTTTCACGCATGTGCCAACCCTGGGCCTCTCTCTGCTACAGTAAACATGGCTAGCCTTCCTCCTGTAAGGTGACCAGCTATCTGAATTTGCCCAGAACTGAGGGGATTCCCAAGATATGGGACTCAGAGCTAAAACGTCAGAAGTCCCAGTCAACCTCAACGAGGTGGTCAGTCTACTTTTCAGTGTGATAGTGGTGTTATCGGATGCACAGATTGTTTTTTTTTTTTTTTTTTTTAATTCTTTTTACAAGGCTCTCTACATGACTACATATAAGTCGAAAGTCTTGTTGCAAGTGCAGAAACTGTCCCTCAACTGGCTTAGGCAAAAGAGGGAAGTCCTTGGTTCGTGGAACTGCAAAGTCCAGGATCTCCAGGAGATTGCACCATGTCAACTGGCTTTGGCACTCCCTTCATCTCCCAGCTCAACTTACTTCTGTCTTACTTTTAGTCTTGGTGAGCTCTGACCACAAAGCACTTCCAGGCTTTTATTCCCTAGCAGAGAGTATTTTTTCCTCCCAAGAATTACAATAAAATTGGAAGAATTAATCCCACTGGACTGATGTTGGCACATTCCGGTCACCAGGGAAGGGACTACATTGGGTGAACCAGCCTGAGCCGTGGGGTGGGGAAGGGGTCAATGGCACTTAAAGTGTTTGAACTGATAGTAAAAGAGAGTATTTCCTAAAAGGGAAAGCTTAGTGTCACTAACAAAGGGGCACCGACTGCCGTCAGAAGAGGGTAGTGGCCCGCCACGTGCCTCTGGTCAACGCCCCCCTGCCCATCTATTAGAACACTCCGAGGACCTGGGAGTGGCCTTCAAGCCTTTCTTGGGGGGGCCCCTTGCCCACCTCTCCAGCCACCCCTCTCCCCTTACATTCCTGCCAAACTCTATGATTTGCTGGCCCCAGACATGCGATGCCATTTCTTGTCTCCTGTCTTTTCTCACCCCACCTCTCCAGCGTGCCTGCAGAAAAGCTCCTTGTTTTCTCCCTTCAGGAGACATGCCTCCACCAAACCCCAGGCCTAACTGCCAATGGCTCCCTGATATACGCTGATCAGGGCGGCTGTCTCTCTCCAATACCCTCATTGATTACATATCTGTCTCCCATCAGAGTGTGAGTCCCTGACTATCAAAGTCTATGTCTGGTTTGCCTTCTTCTTCTAGTTTCACCTCATCCTGCATGTAGTGCTCAGTATCTGTTGAATGAGGAAACAAGTTTGTCTTATTTGCAGCAGAGACTCTCAATTACTACCCAGTACCCACTCTCCCCTTTTGTTCTCAGAGGCAGAACCTCTATTTCATTCTGTGTGGCAATGCACCCAGCTAAAGACCAACATTTTCTAACTTCCCTTGCAGCTAGGTGAGACTAAATTTTGGCGATGGAGATTTAAACAGAAGTGTCACATGGAACTTCTTGGAAAATTGTTTCTAGGAGCTGACTTGGCTCAAAGGAGCTTTTTCTTGTCCCTCCCAGCTTCTCCTGCTGCCAGCCTGGCAGAAGGCCTTGATGTTGGACTTCCAGAAGACTTTGGGGATTGTGCCTGATCTTGAGGATGGAAACTACTCATAGGAGGAGACTGGTCAGATAGATAAGCAGGAGGCTCCCCAAGGAAAGTGGGAAGCAGCCCTTTCAGGCCCGGATTGACTGCTCTAGGTATATGTGAGAGAGAAAAAACTTGTATCCAGTTTAAGCTACTGTTATTTCAGGTTTTTCTGTCATTTACAGTACGTAGCGCCAACTTAGTTTTAACTGATAATCGCTCATCTATTTGAGTAAAGAAATATGTGTGTGTGCATTCTTGTATGTGTAGCTGGTTAAATGGTGGAAGCTGGATTAACCTTTCTGCTAACTGGGGTTTAAACCTGCAGCTTCCTAGTACCCCCAGAATGATGAGAGCTATAGGAGTTCTTCTTTGAAAGATCGCGTCATGAAGGATTAATAAATCTTTAAAATTAGATCATCAAGACAAATGAGTGAGTCTTTGCAGGAAGAAGCGGCAGTCCTGCTCCGCCTCCCTCTGTGATAAGCGTGTGCACCCACGTGCAGTAGGCTTACCTGGCAGCAGCACAGGTGGGAGGGAGAGCAAGCAGATCACCTGGCAGGGGTGGGAGGTCTGGGGAATAAGGATCATAATAGCTGCTTTTTACAGAGCACCCACTCGGTGATGGGATTCCTGCTTAGCTCACGAAATTTCACTGCAATCAAGGGAGATTGGATCATCTCCGTTTAGCCGGGAGTGAGCGGATGCCCGCAGGTTCTTGATTATCGGAAGCAACAGAGGGATTGTGTCAAAGACCTGGAATCCAAACCCAACTCTCTGTTGGGAGACCTGGGGTGGCTCAGGAATGTAGATGGGAGCTGGGAGGGTCTCACATCTGTTGGGTGCCTGCTGTGGGCTGGCACATCTGGCAGAGTTTCCCATTCATGGTCTCATCTTTAGAACAGCCCTCGAGGATCAGTACTGTTTGTCTCACTTCAGGAGCAGGAAACTGGAGCCCAGAGATATCAGGTAGATTACCCAAAGTCAAACAGATGGGAAAGGGCAGAACC